>PKML01047354.1:90473-160095 GCA_002933935.1 Eutrema yunnanense | reverse complement strand
GCACCAAATGCAATGAACAAATACTTGAATCTTCCGCAATCATCAATATGAATACGCGTAACTGTACCTGGATTTGCCCTTTTTATCATGTGAAGGTACGAAGGTAAATCTTCAAACCCCTTCTCTGAAGTCCCCAAATCGATCTGTCTTGCACATCTTAACGTCCTATAGCTCTTCCAGTAATCCATCTATAATCAAAAAAAAAATCAGTTATAAGTCGGCTGCATCGTATATATAAGTCGGCCGCATCGTATATATAAGTCAGCCGCATCGTACATATAAGTCAGCCGCATCGTACATATAAGTCAGCCGCATCGTACATTTAAGTCAGCCGCTTAGTACTAATAAGTCAGCCGCTTAGTACTAATAAATCAGCAGCTTCGTACTAATAAATCAGTCGCTTCGTATTAATAAATCAGCTGAAATTGAATGTATTACCTTGATACCAAAATTCTTATTGATAGCTACTCCGACATGTCTAGGTAGAACTGACGAATCAATGTCGCCGAGAAAATCCCTGTATAAGAGTCCCAAAATATCCGGTGTTGCTTGTCGGGATCGATTAGAACGCTCAGTTACAGAACATGTGTGTTCTGAATCGTATATACGAACATAGAATTCTGGGGATTTTCCTTTTGTAGAAGCACGAACTCTCCAGCTACATCCATTTACCCAACACCGAACAATGAGCGTTTCCGCATTCGATATTGGTACATCAAAATCAAATCGATCCCTCACTGTAAGAAGTTTCAGTCGTATCTCTAGATCTTTTTTTGTCTCGTATCGCTGGCCTACAGCGATATTTAGAGACTCCATCTCAAACTTGAGAAACTCACCAGATCCTTTCGATTCGTTCATCGCAATATTCTGAGGTCTCTTCTTAGGAGGCAACGTCGGTGAATCTTCATCTTCTTTTCGAGGCTTCCCATATAAACTAAAGTTATCATCATCGGATGATGCACCATCCGGGTCGTCAATCATATCAAATCTGCTGTCAAATTCGCCATCTTCTTCATCTTCAACTTCGTCTTCGTCCTCGCATATATCCATAGATTTTCCTCGATTACACACATCTTCTTCATCTTCAACTTTGTCTTTGTAAACACCATCATCTTCATAACTCCTAATATATTCTTCTTTAAATTCCTCTGTAAATTCCTCTTTTGAGACATGACTGAATGGCCGTTTCATCTTGTCCACCGCTTTGTCCTTCTGAATAACTTCGCAATCATCATTCTCTATAACTTCTACACAAAGACGTAGCTGATCGCTTTTCCTTAGCATTTGAAAACCTAGAAATTGTCGAAAATTGCAGACATAAACCGGTGGAGTATCATGCGACATTTTTTTCAAAATCTTGGTGGAGAACATGTAGCTCAGCTGAATCTTACAGCTTTGCGACTCCAACCCATAATCCTCCATTATCATATCCACAAGATTATTGTAGGTTGTCTCTTCGTTAACTTGTAGAACTCTACACCCTCTCTTGTCGGCGTTGAATACATATTGATTTTTGAGAACCCATGTACCGCAAACAATTATTATCGAATCCATCCTCTCCGAAATTTAGTTTTGGTATAAAGATCGAAAATATTGTAGAATGATGAAGAATGGAGAAGATGAAGAACAACGACGAAGAAAATGGCTGACGGCGGCTAAATCACGACTAAACCTAATAATGTATGTGTTCATAGCTGATGTGTAATCTTTATTTTGCTGACATGGAAACATGCCATCAAACGAACTTATAAATCAGCCATGTAAAATCAGCCATCAAACAAAACTATAAGTCTGTCGCCACTAAAATACTATTTAAGTAATTAATAAAGTTTCCTGTAATCAGCCATCAAAACTCATAAATCAGGTGGAAACCATAAGTCAGCCGCTACATCAAATAAGTCAGTCGTCAATAGCATACTATTACAGTAATTAATCTTTCGCTAATTAGTCAGCCGTAATTAGGCCGACTTTTAAGTAAATCGGTCTTATTACGGCTGATTTAAGATAAGTCAGCCACAATTAACCCGCATAAGTATGCCGTTGCTAAATAAATCAGCCAAATATTTCAGCCGGATTTACGATAAATCAGCCGGACAACAATAAGTCGGCCATGTCATAGCAATAAGTCGGCCGTCCGAATATAAATCAGCCGTGTCGTGTACTCCTAAGTCAGCCGAAAATTCATAAGTCGGTAGAGGTTCATATAAGTCTGCCGTAACATTTGGCTGACTTATGAATATAAATCAGCCGACCAACTAATAAGTCAGCCGCTCGTTCTTTTAAATCAGCTGCTCGTTCTTTTAAATCAGCTGCTCGTCCTGTAAGTCGGCCGTCACTACAGCGAGAAATTTTTGCGGCAGATTTTCATAATACACGTAGGCAGTTTTTATGCCACGTAGGCGTCGCGCCTGTTTTTCGCTGATGTGGAAAAAAAAGTAATGGCATTTCTGTAATTACGTTTTTGTTATCAAATGCTTAGAAGGGCATCATGGGTATGAAAAACATTTCAGTAATAAAAAAGAGTTGTTGATTAGTCTAGTCATTTTACCTAATTTCTATGTTATTTAAGTAACTCTCCCTAATTATTAATAAAAAAATCTCAATTAAAGACATAAATCAGCCATCATATTAACATAAATCAGCCTTCACTTGAACATAAATCAGCCTTCACGCAAACATAAATCAGCCATAAATATAAAATCAGCTGTCAAGTGTGCATAAATCAGCCATCAATGTAAAATCATTGGACTCGGATTTTGAAATTAAAGGCCGGAATATGGCCGGAAAGTTAACTTACAGTAGTTAGCTTCCACTTTCAAACGATGAAAATCCTTCAAACCTTCGACATGAGACTGCAACGAGGCGGACGAGACGAGTCGCAACCAAAAGAGACGAACATGCAACACCGGCGGTTAGGGAATCATCGACATGAATCATTTTCTGTAATTTTTTCAAAATTAACCGTAAATCTCACTTAAAAAAATCTAAATGGCATTATCATTAATTAAATTACTCACGCAGCCCTTAATGGATATTTCCTTTAAAAGTTGTATCATTTAAGTAATTTCAAAAAGGTATATAACACTCTAGTCATTTCACAACGTTTTTGTGCTATTTGAGTAATTATCTCATACAATAATTCAAATGTATGATTTACTCTCTACTCTCAATGATAACTTGTTAGATGTATTTCAATCTTGTGAGAGATTTTAATTTGGAAATTTATGTAAACAAAAAGGTTTTTTATGTGAAGAGAACAAATCGTGTGAGCTTAATAATGCTTTGAAAAATTCTGCGTTAATTGATAAATTCTCTAAAAATGCTCGTGCTTCACAACTTGCTGAATCCTTCTTTAGGGAAATTGTTTACTTTGGTAGCACTTTGAATTTTAATAAAAACTTAGATGATCATGCTAATTCTTTGAAATTTATTTTGGATGATCTAAGTAAGGAACTATGTGCTAGTCGTGATGATTATGTCTTTTGCACCTATAATCTTTTGTTTCGAGTTTTTGAAAGTGCACAGGATATACAAGAGGGAAGCAATGTGAACGATGAGCATGGATATCAGTTTTGGATTCGTATGAAGGAGAAACGTTTTCCAGCCCGAAAGGAGTCCAAACCGAAGCTAAGCGGAGATTGTCAACGCCGAGTCATAGAACATAGCAATGCCTACAAGATCTGTTTGCAAGGTGAGCATATTTTGTTTTACTTCAATGATTCTAACTTAATTTTGTTCTCGGCAGATTTGAGGACAAATCTTTTTCAAGTGGAGGGGGATGATATGATCATGGATACGCTTGCTTTGGATGCTGTTCCGGAGGCAGCATTGATCATCCCCAAAGGACATATTATCCGATCCAAGACACGGAAGCTAGCTGGAGCTGTTCGGAATTTGGGAAATGAAGCACGGAACAAGGAGTATCAACTTACGCAACCCGTCCTCACCTCATTATCTTCGAACTCTCTATGAGGTTTAGTCGTTTGTGTAAGTCGTTTGTACTCTTTTTCCTGTATACGGTTTTGTCCCAATGTGTTTTCCGTATAGAGGTTTTAACGAGGCAACCGGCTTACACCGCCTAACGGTCCGATTTCTTGAGAGTTCCGCGGGGGAATTTTCCGAGGGAAATTCCGAGGGATTTATTCCCGAGGGACTTTTCGAGGGACTTTCCCGGGGGAAATTCTCCGCGGGGATTTTCTGGCGGAATCCCAAGAGTTGTTCAAAATGTCATTTAATTTTCTGTAATTTTCTATGTGGTCTTTCTCTCATTTTCGAGAAGACCTTTGACTTGTCTTTTTGCTTTATTTTTATTCTCTTCTTCTCCCTCATTGTCGAACACATTATCATTTTTATCAAAGTTATTTTCAGAGATTTTCATCTCTTTCCTCTCGATTTCTTGATGGTTAGTCAATGAAATCTTATTCGGTTTATCGTAGTGTTTTTCCGCAACACTCGACGTAACCTTCGATCCGTCGTTCGTGTGAATTCTTCTCGTGAATTAGGGCACAAGGATTTTCGGGATTTCATCTCCCACGCCTTGTCATCTTCTTCCCCGGATTCTCCCAACAACGCAGCCACCCCCTCGTTTCAAGTGTTCGTCGTCGGATTTGGGCCTAAGGATTTTTGGGATTCTCCCACGCCTTAGCATCTCTTTCCGTGGATTCCTTGAAGTCGTGGATCTATCCCTCTCATCCGTACTAGAGCAAGCGATCCTTAGTCGATTCGTGCCACAAAGCCTCGACGAATTGCGATCCTAAATGTCCGGGTCCAAACCCGGTTTGTTCCGGGCTGACCCGGTTCCCTTCTCTTTAATTTAAATACTCAAAAAGCCCTAATTTTGTTTTTATGCTTTCTTTTGTCGAAGAAACCCTTTCCCCTTTGAGAGAGTTTTTGGATTTGTAAGAGAGGATCTTCTACTTTTAATGCAATTAAGTCTTTGTTTTTATTGATTCCTTCCATCTAATCTTCTTTCTATCTTATCTATTCAAGATTCATCCATGAAAACCTCTCCTATCCAAATCGATTTTGAGGGGCTTTTCATGGGTCTTGAGTAGTCTTTTAGGGTTTAGAGATGGGATAGATTAGGATGTTCCAAGGCTTGATTCATGATGTTTAGGGGTAGATCTTCTTATATCCTTTCTTGTTTGATGTTCTTAAGGATAAATCTAGCTTGAAAAAGTTGGTTTAGATCATAAGGCATTTCATGCACACCAAGTGTTTGATGAAATGCCTTGATGAATTAAACAAGAGATTTACATTCCTAGCCTATGACAATAGTTGTCTAGGGTGTATTTTTGGTTGATCTTGTTGAATTAAACTTAATGCTTGCTAATCAATGATCCACAAATGAGAGTTTGTTAATGGGTTAGGTGATTAGCTTAGTGATTAATTGCTTAAAAGAGAATTAGTCAAGTTTAGGATCTTGTGCCTAGGGATTAGCTTATTTGAGTGAATGAACATCATGAATTGAACTTGGGATTTCTTATATCAATAACTCTATCTCTAGACTCGCTTTTGCTTATTGAATTACATCTTGCTTAGTTGTTTATTCGCTTTAAATTAGTTACTCAATCACAATACACTTGTTTAGCTTAACTTATATGAGTTCCTTACATTCTTAGTGATTAGGATAAATCCCTCTATTGATTGATAACCTTCATACTACACGTATTGGAGTTATTGATACCTCATAGAGACTAAAAAGTCTTGTATCAATTTGGCGCTGTTGCCATATTGGGATTTCTTTTAACATTGAGATTTAGGTTCTTAGTGAGCTTATTTACTACCAAGTTACTAATCTTCTTTGTTTCCTAGTGTTTTTTCTCTCTATAGGTGCATGCATACCTGATATGATCATGGAAAGCAAGGAAGCAGAAGCAGACAAGGAATTGGAGCCGGCTGGAGTGATCACTCGATCCAGAGCTAAGAAGATGGCAAGTGAAGCTCACTCACTCCTACTTCACTCAACCACTTCAATCAACCTATCATCGAATCAAGTCTTCTACATCTCCAACTTGAAGACTATATCCGATCCTGAAGACTAAGTAACTTAGGTGATGATTCTGTACTCTTTTCCTATGTTGAGTTTTGTCCCACTGGGTTT
Source organism: Eutrema yunnanense (assembly GCA_002933935.1). Taxonomy (NCBI): domain Eukaryota; kingdom Viridiplantae; phylum Streptophyta; class Magnoliopsida; order Brassicales; family Brassicaceae; genus Eutrema; species Eutrema yunnanense. Next base: position 153,992 of record PKML01047354.1, on the reverse strand, counting down.
TCTCAACAGGGTTTTTAACGAGGCAGATGAGTCACTACGACGAGTACTTAGGCTTCTCGATCAGAGAGTAATAATGTACAAGTCGACGTGACTATGTACTTAGTGGTTTTAGAGGTGCACCAATTAGGAGCCTTTGGCTGGGACGCCTCGCTGTTTTATTTAAACTTTAAACGCTTTGCTGTTTTATTTTTAACTCCTTGTAGTTTTAATTCGAACGCTCTGTAGTTTAGGGCTTTGTCGATTTGGGTTGATTTATAAAACCCAAATCTCGCCTCTTTATTTCTTTAGCGAAGATCATAGATGCAATTGCATAAACAAAGTTTCTTCTCTCAACCTGATTCCTTGATTAGTTTCATTGAATTCGAGTTTTCTTACACTTGTGATTCAGAAAACTCTTCTATCGGTTCTCTTCCATCTAATCATCAACAATACACTCACGAAATCCTCCATAGCACCCGTCTTCATCATCGCGAACATCATCAAACCAATTCACCATCGCGATCCNATACCCGTTCCCGTGACAATACTAACCTAGTAGAACCAAGGGACGACATTGATCAACTTGAGAGAGGTTCAAGAGCAAGACGAAACCGAGGGAGAGTTCAAGAAGAAGTTGGTAACGATATGGAAGATCTTCATGATATTCCACTCGGGAACGTTCATGAGAACATTCCCCACCAAAGAAACGGTGGGAATGGCAACAACCAAGGAGGTGGTGGTAATGGAAACCATCACCAACCAAACCGTCCCAACCATCCACCAAGAGCTAGACACGTTGTTGGCGGGTGATGCCGCTAATGCTCACCAAAACTAGCAAGGCATTCAAGCTCCACCGGTGGAAAACAACAACTTTGAGGTCAAACCCGGGCTAATCAACATGGTTCAAGCTAACAAGTTCCATGGGTTGTCAATGGAGGATCCTCTAGATCACATTGACCAATTTGACCAGATATGTGGTCTCACTAAGATTAATGGGGTCACCGAAGACGGTTTCAAGCTTCGTCTCTTCCCGTTATCTTTAGGTTACAAGGCTCACCAATGGGAAAAGACCTTGCCTCAAGGTTCAATCACGTCTTGGGACGATTGCAAGCGCGCTTTCCTTGCAAAGTTCTTTTCTCCTTCAAGGACCGCCAAGTTAAGGAACGAGATCTCGGGATTCACACAACGCGGAAATGAGTCCTTTAATGAAGCTTGAGAAAGGTTTAGAAGCTACACTTCTCAATGCCCACATCATGTCTTCTCCAACGCCTCACTTCTTAGTACTCTCTAACGAGGCGCTTTACCTAAATTCCGAATGCTACTAGATACGGCATCGAATGGTAATTTCCTAGCTAAGGACGTGGAAGATGCAATGGAGTTGGTAGAAAACCTGGCTCAAAGTGATGGAACCTATGGCAATGATTATGACCGTGCCACAAGGACCACAAATGACTTTGATGAGAACAAGAGAGCCACGGACATGAAAGCCTTGAATGAGAAGTTGGACAAGCAAGTCTCTATGATAGACAAGCTTCTTGCCTCTCAAAAAGAGTCTCAAAAGGCGGTCCATTTCATTGGTGACTACGAGAACAATCAAGCTTGCTATCAAGAGGAGATCATGGATATGAACAACCAAGAGGAGGTGAACTACGTGGAGAACAAAGGTAACTTCCAAAGACAAGGGTTCAACAACAACTATAGGAATTCACAAGACCAACTCTACCCTCAAAAATCTACTCAAGCTCAAGGAGTTCCACAACAACAATTTCAATCTCAAGGTCAACCTTCTAACTCCAACCAACAAGGGTATACCCCAAGGAACCAATTCCAAGGAAACCAAAGTGGATTCCAACCAAATGCCCCACCCGGTTTTCAAGGTCAACAATAAGGGTTTGTGCCCCAAGGTCAAGCACCTACGTCTAAACCGCAAGAGCTTGACTTGGCATCCATGTTCAAACAACTAATCAAAGCCCAAACGGAAACCACAAAGAAGGTCATTTGCTCCTACAATGATCTTCATAGCAAGTTTGAGGCATTGAACTCAAAGGTGAAACTAATGGAGCAAAGGAGTGCTGCCCCTTCTTCAAATCAACCTCAAGGATCTTCGAATGGGAAGGCCATACTAACCTCTAAAGAGTCTTGCCACACCTTTTCCACTCTTAAAGAGCAAGATCACATTATTGAGGAGTTCCTCGGGTTAGTCTCTAGCCTCAATGAGGACATTGAGGATCAAGGTGGGGAGGTGACCCTTGGGAGTGAGAATGATATGATGTTGATTGGAGAAAAGAGTAACAAGGTTGAGAAGTCCATCAAGGACTTGGTTAAAGTGAAAAACGTGGATACACAAGTTGAGTCAAAGAGAGAGCCTCCACCTCCATATGAGCCTCCACTTCCATTTCCCGGTCGTTTCCTCAACAAGGCACAAGAGAAAGTGCCTCCAAGCACAACAAGGATCAAGCCTAAGACTCTTACAAAGCTTGGAAACCCCAGGAAATTCTCAATATCTTGCACACTTGGACTCTTGGAAGTTGATGACGCTTTGTGTGACTCGGGCTCAACCGTTAATGTCATGACTTTGGAGATGGCCAAAAGTCTTGGGATATATAAGTTGAACGACTACCCCTCCACCATCACATTTGGAGACTCTTCCACGAAGAAACCTCTTGGCATGATCGAAGATTTTGCCCTTAAGATTGGAAAATGCCTTGAACAAACGGACTTCGTTGTGATGGAAATGGCACCAAACATAAAGCTCCCTCTACTCCTCGGGACTCCATTCCTCAACACAACCGGCGCAAGCTTGGACTTCATAAACAAGATGGTTGTTCTTAAGAACGTGGATGACAAGAAGTTCTACACAATGATGTCTTCTCCCAACGCTATTTGTGGGACTATTATTTGTGGGGAAAATGAAGCCAAGGCCTTGAAGGTTGACTATGTGGGAGTTTGTGAGGCGGTGTGTATTGGAAGGGTTGAAGAAGCCTTAGCTCTAGATGGAAGTTGCTTGTATTCCCTCTTTCACACCACAACGGAGAGTGATGGTGAAAGTGTGATATATCATAGTTTTTACCCCTTTTAGGCCATGATATAAGTCTGTTTTATAGAGTTTTTCTAGTATTTTGGAGTCTTTTAGAGTCTTTTACAGGTTTTAGCACGTTTGGAGCATAATTGGAGATATTGGAGCTTTCTAGAGCATTCTGGAGCAATGCAGAAGTTCGTGTTGCTGAGTACCCGATTTGAAGCCTCAGTATCGATCGATACCCATCGCAGCAGACACGGATCGCGCCTTATTGAAGATTTAAAGAATTGCAAATCGCCCCAGAAGTCTTTAATATTTACAAGAAAGCCCATAACGTGTTTAGGTTATTTAATAGGATTTTACAGCCACTTTGATGGCTATGCTTTATTCTACTCTTGATTTTAATTTTCGTTTTTGGAGAGACAACTCTGAACTCCTGTTTCTATTGATTTCTTTGATGATCTATTCAATCATGTTGTTTTCAATCTCCATGTCTGAGTAGATCCACTTTAGGTTCAGGGTTCTCATAAGGGTTTTCTCTGAATGCTAGATTGATTATCTGTTTAGGATTCACCATCTGAATTAGTTCTTCGCCTTATGTTGTGTTCAAAACTAATTATAGGTTGACGAATCTGGAACATAGATCTTAGGATAATTGATTAGGCACGACAGTGCAATTAATTACCTGATAGAACCTAGGGTGAGCAAATTGATTATTCGCAAAGAGATTTGGTTTAATTGATTTGTGAACATATCAAACTCGATATTAAAGCTGATTTATTCTTAGGAATTTGCAAAGAGATTTGGGATTCTGAAGTTTAGATTTACACAGCTTTCACAACGAGAGTTGGTTAGCTATACTTTAGTGATTTGAGTTCAAGAACCGCGCTAAATCTGAATCATGTTAGTTAGTTTGTCTGCATTCATTGATTTCCTGAGAAATACCCTGGGCCTATATTTTCCTCCATCGAATTACAACTCTTTTAATTTACGTTTTCCTTTCAATTACATCTATTGGTTTAGCTTAATTCTCTTATATATAATCTATTGTGTGTTTCTGTGAGTCCTTGTGTTCGACCCCTAGCTATACTATAACTACTGTTTTAGTATCTAAATAGGGTATTAATTTGAGCATATCAAATTTGGCGCCGTTGACGGGTACTCAATTCGCCATTAGATTTTAGTCTGAGAATTTCGACTAAGCTCGTCGGTATCGATCGATACTACCTAGAATCGGTCGATACTCGTCATTTTCTTTTGTTGATATCGATCGACACCACTTGGTATCGGTCGATACTCATCACGTTTTTTTGGTCACTTACGTGCTTGACTCTTGTTTTCAATTGTATGTCTAATCGTGAAACCAGAAGGAACAAGAGCACTCAGCTAGTTGAACTGTCTTTGGAGCAGCTAGCACTTTTGGAACGCACAAACAGAAAGACAAAGTAAACATCAGGGATGAACAACCCAGTGGTATTAAGAGCTGATGAAGCTGGAGTCTTGAGAGACCAAGAGGGTCAAGTGTGCAATGAGAGAGGGCAACGACTTGATGAAGTTGGAAACGTCATTGTCCCACCTGTAGTTGTTGGTCAGATTGTCGCGCCAGCTGCGCAAGCCAACGTAGGGAATGCTGGGGTTGATCGAAGTAGAACAATTGGTGAGCACAACAGACATGGTCAGTTCTATGCCAATCGATCTGCGATTCGCATACCAACTTTTCAGAGGAATGACTTTGAGCTGAAACCTGCGTATTACGCTCTTGTAAGTCAGAATCCTTTCCATGGCCTATCTCATGAACACACCATGGATCATATCGAAAGGTTCGAGGATTTGGTCACTGGTATGAAGTACAATGGAGTGCCCAATGAGTTTTTTTTCTGCAAACTTTTCCCATACTCTCTTGGTGGGGAAGCTGCTTATTGGCTGAAGCAGTTGGCTCCTGATTCACTAACTACATGGGATGAGACGAATAATGCATTCCTGAACAATTTATATGATGATGCGAGATCCGAGGAGCTCAGGAATAAGATCTCTCAATTTGCTCAGGGTCCGATAGAGGCATTCAAAGCTGCTTGGATTCGTTTCAAGTCTTATCAGAGAGATTGTCCGCACCATGGGTTCACTCAGGTTCAGCTGCTGGGCATTTTCTACAGAGGGGTTGATTGGAGGTACCAGATGGGTATGGATGCTGCGAGTAATGGGAACTTCAACACCAGGTATCCAGATGATGCGGTTGTGTTGATTGAGAACTTGGCGTCTAGTAATAGCTCCAAGAATGCTGATTTCGAGCAGAATAAGCATGTTGGAGGAGTTAATGGATCGCAGATTGCTAAGGTTCAGGCCAAGCTGGATTTTCTGATCGGGAAGTCTAAAAAGACTGTACACTTTGCTGATGCAGTCGATAATATCGGTGGAGATGAAGTGGAGGATGTTAACTACGTTGGTGGTTCTGGTTTTCAGGGTCAGCAATTTGGGTACAACAACAACCGAAACTTCAACAACAATCAGAAAGGTGGGTACAAGTTTGAGGGAAACCAATCTGGCTTTGGAGCAAATCAATTCACTCAGAAACCATTTCAGAGCAGCGATTTCACTCGCAACTATGAGAACTCTTCGTACCAACCAATATCTCCAAAGTCCACAAAGAGTAAAATGGAATCCATGCTTGAACAGATTCTTCAAGGACAGCAAAAGCTGCAAGTGGATTTCAACGGGAAGATTGACCATCTGTACACTGATCTGAATGGGAAAATTGAAGCTATCAATCTTTCTTAGAGGAAGCTGGAAACTCAGGTTGCTCAGACTGCAGCAGCTGTGAAGAGGCACGAAGGTTTTCTTCCAGGGAAAACTGAGAATCCAATAGCACACGTCAATGCAATCACCTTAGGAATTGCTAAAGAAGCCACTGTAGTGGTAGAAAAGGGTTTGGATGCAGGAATTTTCGACGATGCTGAAGATGACGACTGGGATTTTGAAAACCCCCAGGTATCGATCGATACCAGCCTGTATCGATCGATACCTGTCGAAACACCTGCACGAGTGGATAGAACACCCCGTGTGTCGATCGATACCCCTCATGTATCGATCGATGCTGAGACGCATGTCGAGAAGAGGCCCGAGATTGTCAAGGAGAGGGTCTATATACCCAAGATACCTTATCCTATGCCTCCTAAGATGACAAAGAATGAATGGGAGGACGCCAAATGCAAATCTATGCTGGATAAGTTGGTTGTGGAGCTTCCTTTTGTTGATGATATATGTGAGGATGAGAATTTGGACACCACCTCGGTGTCGACCGATACCCTCATGTATCGATCGACATCCGTCCAAGAATATGTCAAGGTTGTCTCGAAGGAGCAAGCATCGATCGATGCCCTCCCAGATACTGCAAAGGAGCCGCGTATGAGTGTTGACAGACCTAACAAGCCCAAGAAGCTGAATCCTATTCCTCAACACCTCCGAGCCCCCATCACTCCTAAGCAGCTGCGTGGCTTTGAGAAGATGGTACGAAGGATACCCCACTCATTCACTTTTGAAGAAGCTCTAGAGGACTGGCCTCTGTTAAGTCACTTCAAGGATTGCAGAGAAACTCTGGAAGAGGTCGAAGTACTCTTTATCGAGGCAAGACGCAAGTCACTACCGATGAGGCATTTGACCCAGAGGGAAGACCCAGGGAAATTCGCGTTTCCATGCTCCATCTCTGGAGTTGAATTCAACGAGTCTCTCGTTGACTCAGGGTCTAGCGTCAATGTCATATCACGGGACATCGCTGAATGATTAAGGGCTGATATCAGATCACCTACGATGCTTCTCACATTTGTGAACTCCTCCACCTCACCTCCATACGGTAATATCCATGGTTTGTTTGTTAAAGTAAGAGATTGTCTGGTGCCCACTAATTTTCAGGTTGTGGAGATGAGCGAAGGATCTGAGGTGTCTTTGCTCCTGAGACGACCGTTTATGGCTACTGCTGGCGCGATCATAGACATGCCTAATAAGAGAATCTCTTTCTCTTACATTGACGGAGAGGTATACTATGATGTCATTCCCTCTAGAGGAGCTCCCACACATGTCTCTTGCTTCACTGTTGTCACAGGAGAGACATTAGCAGTTGATCTTTTGGAAGAGCCTCCTGACGAGCCAACTGTCATGGACGTTTCGGTTGAATCGCCTAGCATGCCCAAGAAAGTTGTCAAGAAGGCTAAGGCAACAAAGAAGAAGGCGAAGAGCAAGAGAGTCGAGAATCCTCATGTCACTTTGATCCCTCAGAAGTGCGATGGAGATTCAATTGAATATAAGGTGAAGTGCAAGGGAACTTCGAAACCATTCTCCAAGGCTAGAGTTATTCTCACTTCGGAGCTGAAAGAGAAAGAACAGGAGTTTGTGGAGAGCATGATGAGCAGAACTCTGAAGCTGGCGATGTCTAATTATGGAGCTTGTTTCGAAGCAAGTTCTCATTCCTCTCCTGATCGTCCGTAAAGTCAAGCTCGTGACGTAAAACAAGCGCTGAGTGGGAGGCAACCCATTGGTAAGTCTGTACATAAGTCTTTTATTTCTGTTTTTTTATTTTTGTTTTGTGTCTTGTGTCTTAACGTGAAGCGTATTATGCGAGGAGTATCGATCGACACCAGTCCGTATCGATCGATACCATGCGGAGAAAAACTAGAATTGGCCAACAGGTGTCGACCGATACCATCCTGTATCGATCGACACCGTGCGGGCAGGTAAGTCTTCTTTCAAAACCCTCGGGTTTTTCTTTCTGTTCTTTCTTCCCCATCGATCGATACCGACACTATATACCTCTCAAATCGCATCTTTCTCGTTTCTTCACCGATTTTGGTGATTCAAGTGCCTAGATTCATTAGATTTTTACTCTCTATCTCCTTCTAGCATTTGTTTCTCAGATCAGCAAAAGTATATACTCGAAATTCCACCTTTTCCATCCGATTTTTAGGTTTATGGTTTGTGAGAGTTTACTCTTTAGCACTTCTTTTTCTTGACAATTGTCATTTGCTGAGATGCTCTATAGTGGTTTCGAACCTTGCCTTACTTTCAATTGCTTTTAATTTGGACTCTTGGATAATTTGAAATTTGGAATCAGATGAACTGGAAATTGACTAAGGTGTCGATCGATACCCTCCAGTATCGATCGACACCACTCGTTTCTACCGATAAAAATTTGCTGTGAATGCTGAGAAGTGTTGGATTTATGATGTGTCTTTCTGCCTTGTTTGCAGATGACATCTAGGTCAAAGAGAGCCACGACTATAGACGCATCGAGCTCTAACCCATCTGCTACGGATGTTCTTGCAGCCCCACGCAGAGGTCCTTGGCCCAAACTGAACGAAAAGGCGAGGATCCCTTGTCATTGAGATTGGAACGGGATGGAGAGAGCTGTTGCGCTGAGTGCAGATTGCATTTACAGATCCATCTTGGAGGAGTGGGATGATTATGACACGCTGCACTATTACGAGTGGTTGAGAGTGATTATAGAGCCTACTCGGTTTGTTGACGGAGTCTCCATGCATCGCTTGGGCCTTGACACAGCGCTGGCCCGTTTGCTTGCGAAGATTGGTCTGGGCCGGATGGCCACTCAGCAGTACGACCTTTACCCGGACTTGGTTCGTCAGTTCATGGCGACAGTCTGCGTCTGCTACCAGGACGAGGTTCTCCGGGATGCACAGGAGGGCACTTTGACTTTCATGGCTTGTGGAGTGAGGTACATGTTACCACTCCCTGATCTCTGTGACATCTACGGTTTTCCGCGGGATTGCAGGAGAGTTACTCTTCCCGCGTAGCATCCTGACATGCAGACATTCTGGGAGCACTTCGGGAACGGAGCCTACGACTCCAAGACATCCACTCAGATGGATATACGACACCCAGTCCTGCGCTGTTTGGTTCGAATCCTGAGCACCACGCTTTTGTGCAAGATGGAACCGAACAAGATGAGGGTGACCGAGTTTCTACTCCTGTGTCTGGCTATCAGAGACATTCTTCCTGAGGAGGATTTCTCATGGCCTGAGCTTACAGAGGTCAACCTTGGCGCTGTGTTTGCGCATCATCTGGTCTCATTGAAGACCAAACCATTCACGGGGACGAGCACGAAGAAGGAGTCAGTTGGTAGTCTTCTGACATCTATCTTCCAGCACCTCAGGATCAATACTACGAGCTGCTCGATAGTCACTGCGCGTCGGTATATGGATGATAGCCATCTGAAGAACCTTAAGTGGTTGAAGCCCGAGAGGTGTTGGTTCTTCACTACATCTGCCGGGGATTTTCTGGTGTCGCTCCCTAACGATGAGCTGACCGACATTCTCGAGGATCCCTCTCAGCTTCATTTCGAGCCTCCACCACACATGTTGGTTCGCGCACCTGCGACTAGACGGCGAGCTCATGTGCATGCACATGCTGCTGCTGCTGCTGACATTACATCTACTTCGCGTCAGGGAGGACGCGCCCAGCGATCGCAAGCAGCAGCTTCCCCTATCCCTGCACCATCATTCCCGTCTGATTCGAAGCTTCCGATGGAGCCAGCTGCCTTTCAGAAGGTGATGATAGAGAGCATGTGGAGCATCTGGACTGCGATTTCTCGATGCCGCTGCATGACTGCCATTGACGATGGTGCTTCGCCTCAGCCTGTTGATCCTTCTCCTGTTGACGATTCCGATTCTGATGGCGATTCTGAGGAGACACAGGATTAGTCTTCTCTATCTTCACGTTTGTATTTTTCTTTCTTTTTCTTTTATTTTTCTTTTCTGTTGAACTTATGTCAGTATTTGCTTTTGCGTTTGAACTTCTTTGGATTTATGTTTGATCTACCATGTTGCTTTTAACCTGTTTTTGAGTGTTCCTAACAGTGCTAACATCTAACACTTCGGATCACTTTCCCTGGGTTAAGCGACTCAATACCTGATTTTCAATCAATGTGTCGACATACAGTTGGTGTCGATCGATACCTGCCAGTATTGATTGATACCATGTAAAGGTACGGTTTCTGTTTTTCATTATCCACTCAGTTCATTTGTTTTCGTTCACCAACTCTAGGCTAGATAACACTGGGGACAGTGTTGTTCAAGTCTGGGGGAGGTGTCTGCTGACATTGTGTTTTTTTTCTTAGAGTCAGTTTTTTTATCGAGTCAAAAAACGTTTTATTGAGTCAAAACTTGTTGGAGATGATGATCATGTGCTTGAATTGTTGTTTTGATTTTGTTTTTGAGTGACCAGTGTTGCAGGATCAGCTCTAGATCGACTAATGAAAAATCCAAGGACTGACCAGTTGACTAGAAAACATCCATGTCTCCAGCAGAGTTCTTCTGAAGCCTGAGCCAAATTTTTGCACTTCATCGATGTGGTTAGTGTTTACAGAGCTTGATTCATCATTCATATCTGACAAAGGAACCCATATGTTTAAAGTAATGGTATCTCTCTCCCCTGTTAAAAGTTGATAAATAAGAGCATAAAAGATGAAATGATTTTCTTCTGAGTAGAGGGCTAGGAAAACTTCCAGTGATCCCATTATTCTACTTAAGAGGGAATGATCACACAAAGGTTGAAAGCGAGGTTAGGAAAATTTCCCGTGATACCACTATTCGCCTAAACCTTTGATACATAGAGAGGGAAGAACCGGGAATTCGGTGGCTAACACCATACTCGCGTCTCATACCTTGATGTGTATATGCAAAGCTAAAAACAAAAGAGAGAACATAATAAGAAATAAGTCTGGGGGGAGAGAAATAATACCAGAAAGTGTGAAAAATGGTGGTTCCTTGTCATGATATTGTATGGTAAAGAATCTAGAAGGTTCTTGAACATTGGCTGCAGCGATGAAACTGGTGATGAGGGCTTTATTTGAACAATGCTGCGAGAGAATGTGTGGAGTCTGGAAAAGCTGCGAATGTCTACGGAGAAGTACATGGTGGTTAGATCAAAAGCTGGTTAGGTGACATTTGGGTGCTTGGGAAAAGGATCTTTGCGATGGTTCCTGAATAGGTGAGTCTCCGCGTTTTCAAACCTCTTTCTCTGGTTTAGTCTTCTATTTGCTTGAGGGCAAGCAAATGCTAAGTCTGGGGGAGTTGATATATCATGGTTTTTACCCCTTTTAGGCCATGATATAAGTCCGTTTTATAGAGTCTTTCTAGTATTTTGGAGTCTTTTAGAGTCTTTTACAGGTTTTAGCACGTTTGGAGCATAATTGGAGATATTGGAGCTTTCTGGAGCATTCTGGAGCAAAGCAGAAGTTCGTGTTGCTGAGTACCCGATTTGAAGCCTCAGTATCGATCGATACCCATCGCAGCAGACACGGATCGCGCCTTATTGAAGATTTAAAGAATTGCAAATTGCCCCAGAAGTCTTTAATATTTACAAGAAAGCCCATAACGTGTTTAGGTTATTTAATAGGATTTTACATCCACTTTGATGGCTATGCTTTATTCTACTCTTGATTTTACTTTTGGTTTTTGGAGAGACAACTCTGAACTCATGTTTCTATTGATTTCTTTGATGATCTATTCAATCATGTTGTTTTCAATCTCCATGTCTGAGTAGATCCACTTTAGGTTCAGGGTTCTCATAAGGGTTTTCTCTGAATGCTAGATTGATTATCTGTTTAGGATTCACCATCTGAATTAGTTCTTCGCCTTAGGTTGTGTTCAAAACTAATTCTAGGTTGATGAATCTGGAACATAGATCTTAGGATAATTGATTAGGCACGACAGTGCGATTAATTAACTGATAGAACCTAGGGTGAGCAAATTGATTATTCACAAAGAGATTTGGTTTAATTGATTTGTGAACATATCAAACTCGATATTAAAGCTGATTTATTCTTAGGAATTTGCAAAGAGATTTGGGATTCTGAAGTTTAGATTTAGATAGCTTTCGCAACGAGAGTTGGTTAGCTATACTTTAGTGATTTGAGTTCAAGAACCGCGCTAAATCTGAATCCTGTTAGTTAGTTTGTATGCATTTATTGATTTTCTGAGAAATACCATGGGCCTATATTTTTCTCCATCGAATTACAACTCTTTTAATTTACATTTTGCTTTCAATTACATCTATTGGTTTAGCTTAATTCTCTTCTCTATAATCTATTGTGTGTTTCTGTGAGTCCTTGTGTTCGACCCCTAGCTATACTATAACTACTGCTTTAGTATCTAAATAGGGTATTAATTTGGGCATATCAAAGTGCTAAGGTTGATAAGAAGAGGGCAAAGCATACGTCCGAGGAGAGAAAACCGAGCATACTCAAGGGGATTGGACCCTTGTTAGACCAACATTCGATCGTGACTCTCATCCCATGGAAACATGAAGAAGGGATGATTGAGTACAAGGTCAAATGTAGAGGGCGTCCCAAGCCTTTTGCCAAGGCCATAGCAACCCTCACACCGGAGGTTAGGGAGCCAAATCATGCCGGTTTTCAAAGCTTAATGGGTAAAATTCTCAAACTCGAGTTTAAGGAACCACCAAGGAGTGCTTGCACTCCTCTATTACCCGCCTAAAAGGGTAACAAACGTCGAACTTAGTGACGTTAAACAAAGTGCTCTTGGGAGACACCCCAAGCTTATCCTTGTACATATTTCCTTTTCATTTCATGCTTTTCTTTCGTTAGTAGTTCTTTTTGATGGGTTTTCTTAGTGCGAGTAGGTTTTCGATAGCCATATGGGCATGAACTTATGGACTAAAGTGCTTAGGATGAGGTGATGGAATATGGCGTCCCTTGATCCCTCTTGCCCCATCCATCCTTTTCCAAGGTAACACTCCAAACTTTGTACAAAGCATTTAGAATCATATATTTTTCGTTCTTTCATGCATTGTTTAACTCTTCCTTAAGCTTCTATTACACAAGGGACTGTGTAATTTAAGTTTGGGGGAGGGTTTATGTGTTATCTAACATCGTTTTTGGTGTTCTTATTTTGATCTTTTAAACCTTGAGTCTCATGCATACCATGCATTTTCAAAAATTTTGAAAATTTTGAACTTTTGTGCATTCCATATAGGATTGAGTCTAGATGCATATCATATAAGGTATCTTTGCATGAGCATTAGGAGCAATGATAGATTTGTCCTTGTAAAGTACCATATTAAGAGCTTAGTCCAATACCATTGTTGCTAGTTACTTGATGCTTTGATCTCGTGTAGAAATTAAGAGCGAACCATGCCTTGATCTCATGTGTTATTGTTCTTTCCATGATTGAAGCAAACCTTGAATTGAATTCAACCCTATCTAAGTGATAACCTTAATTTTGACTTGTAAATATTGTGTTCATGCATTTTTTTTGAATGAATTCGTGGATCACTTCATACATATTTGGATAATCTTTTCCCTTTCACCACTCTTGTTTATCCAAGTAGCCATATCCCATCATTGGAATGGTTTCCCCTACCCTAACCTCAACCTTCTTTCTAGCCATTGATATTCGTGTGTGATTGGTGAGGCCTTCTTTTGAGCAAACTTGGCAAAAAATGTTAGGTTTAAGGCGACAAGGAGGAATTATCATGTAGATTTAGCTCCATCATCACGGAGTTAATCTAGGAATAGGCTAGATAGGTTGGCGGTTCGTAGTTTAAGTTTGGGGGAACGGTTGGGAAATTTGGTGAACAGATGTGTTTGGAATAGATTGTGGAATGGAAAAGATGAATAAGGTGAAGGAAAAAGGGGATCGAATTTATAGATTTTTTGATGCAAAATTATAAGACTAGCTCTAAGAATAAGATAGCCTCAAGCGATCCAAAGAAAAAGAAGAAAGCCTAAAAGATCAAAGCATCAAAGAAGAAAAAGAGGCGTGAACAAAAATGAAGAAAAAGGAGAGCTAAGTCACAACAAAGAAGCACCAAACCATGAGAATCATCACCTCCACCAAGTCCAATACCGGAAGAGACAAGTACATAATGCATCACCCGAGAGAGATTGATCGAGTTTAATAGATTTGTAAAATCAATCCCGATGCACACCTCCTTCAAAGAAGTTTGGAAAAAATGACTTACGTACGCTTTCTTCCGCTACAGCAATGAGAGCAGGGAAGACATTCACGTCTATTTCATGAGAGCAAGACGCTCAACAACACCATATGCCATTTCCCATGCTATATGAATCTACCGTCACAAGAAGTACCGAGAGTACCCGAATAAGATAAGCCGAGAGAAGTTAGAGGAATTCAACAATGTGGTTCATAATCTACCTATAGGTACTACTTTTGCTAGAGCTTACATGGATCATTTGATTGGTCATTTTTTGTGAAAGCAAGGAGTCCATAACGGAGATAGAAGATGTTTTCGACAATGCCATAAATGGAAAACCCGTTAGGAGTCTCCACAAAATCGAAAAACAAGGTCAGTTCTTTATCACTTGTAGCATCTGCGGAGTTGAATTTAAGAACATCCTTTGTGATTCCGGAGCTTACTTGATGATATACTCATATATTTCATGTTTAAGCATGCATTTTATTTAGAGTTTTGTGTAATTCACATGCATAATTATGGTCTAGTCTTGCATTTAGGTCTTATTTAGAGTAATAGGTGTTTGCATTAGGTTTTAGTGAGTTTTGCATACATTTGGAGTGTTTCCTAGGTAATTGGAGGCTTTCGGATGAAATGGGGAAGTTCGCATTTACCTTGAAGAAATCCCTCAGCACCGGCCCTGTCGTCCCGGCTAACATCAGCCCGGGATTGCCTCTCTCGGCTAAAACAGCTCATGCCGGCTAGAATCACCTCGGCACGGATTTGTCCCTCAGCCGGCACAAGGTTTCTCCTCGGGCAGGAGATATGCCGGCCATCATCCCGCCTTGAATCCCCCCCGGGATTGAACATATCGACTAAATCTCCTCTCCATCGTCCCGCGTAGAAACAAACTGGCACGAAAGCTTCCTCTCAACCGGCACGCATTCTTCCCTCGGGCATGAGATATGCCGGCCTTCGTCCCGCCTTGAATCCCCCCCGAGATTGATTCCATCAGTAGAAAACTCTCGTCCCGGCTTGCATCATCCCAGCTTCACACAGCCCGGGATCGATTCCCTCGGCTAAATCACTCGTGCCAGCCTCTTGTCCCGTTGTGAATCAGCCTAGCACACAAAGCCTCGACGAATTGCAATCCAAAATGTCCGGGTCAAAACCCGGTTTGTTCCGGGTTGACCTTGTTCCCTTCTCTTTAATTTAAATACTCTAAAAACCCTAATTTTGTTTTTATGCTTTCTTTTGTCGAAGAAACCCTTTCCCCTTTGAGAGAGTTCTTTGATTTGTAAGAGAGGATCATCTACTTTTAATGCAATTAAGTCTTTGTTTTTATTGATTCCTTCCATCTAATCTTCTTTCTATCTTATATATTCAAGATTCATCCATGAAAACCTCTCCTATCCAAATCGATTTTGAGGGGCTTTTCATGGGTCTTGAGTAGTTTTTTAGGGTTTAGAGATGGGATAGATTAGGATGTTCCAAGGCTTGATTCATGATGTTTAGGGGTTGATATTCTTATATCCTTTCTTGTTTGATGTTCTTAAGGCTAAATCTAGCTTGAAAAAGTTGGTTTAGATCATAAGGCATTTCATGCACACCAAGTGTTTGATGAAATGCCTTGATGAATTAAACAAGAGATTTACTTTCCTAGCCTATGACAATAGTTGTCTAGGGTGTATTTTTGGTTGATCTTGTTGAATTAAACTTAATGCTTGCTAATCAATGATCCACAAATGAGAGTTTGTTAATGGGTTAGGTGATTAGCTTAGTGATTAATTGCTTGAAAGAGAATTAGTCAAGTTTAGGATGTTGTGCCTAGGGATTAGATTATTTGAGTGAATGAACATCATGAATTGAACTTGGGATTTCTTATATCAATAACTCTATCTCTAGACTTGCTTTTGCTTATTGAATTACATCTTGCTTAGTTGTTTATTCGCTTTAAATTAGTTACTCAATCACAATACACTTGTTTAGTTTAACTTATATGAGTTCCTTACATTCTTAGTGATTAGGATAAATCCCTCTATTGATTGATAACCTTCATACTACACGTATTGGAGTTATTGATACCTCCTATAGACTAAAAAGTCTTGTATCACTTGAGCATCATGTCAAAATCGACCGCAAAGCGCATCGGTATTTAGCACGTACACCGTACCCGGAGAAAAATCAGCATGGCCGACGAGATTTTTGCCACACCAAAAGGGATTGCCCGAGACATGCCAATAAGAATCGGAGATTACATAGCCCCCGTCGATTTTTACATCGTCCAAACAACGAAGAAAGATGCAACACCGATAATTCGAGGATGGTTGTTCTTATCAACAGTTGGAGCTATCATGGATTGGCCAAATCGACGTGTTTCATTCGCCAACATCGACAAAGACGTGTTCTACACTACTATACCACTCAAAAAAGGAGAAGAGAGACGTTCTAGCACGATGGATCCCGAACTAGATCCTGATCCTGATCCACGAACAAGCGATGATTCACATGACGAGGAAACCCTAAGAAGATCAAAGAAGACTTATCGTAAAACGCTGTCTTTCTACGACTAAGCTCACCTCGATACCAACGTCGAGCTAAACGACTTTAAACAAAAGCGCTCAATGGGAGGCAACCCATTTTAGGTACGTTTTTCTTTCTAGTTTTTCTTTCTTTTTCTACGAACTTTTTCTTTTCTTAGTTTTCAGTTTTCTAAAAAACAAAAAAAACCAAAAAAACAAAAGAACCGAAAAGACAAAAAGATGGAGACACGGTTCAAAGCTGCTCGGTCCAGCACGAACCGCAAGGAAGTACTTGACCGCAAAAGAAGTTCGGCCGCGGGTGCACAAGCCAGACCCTCGGTGAGCTAGCCCTAGGCCGCGGTCGCGATCAACGGACCCATGGCCAGCTTGATATTGGCCGCGGCTACAGCCTTTTGAACTGCGGCCAGCCCCCTGACGATCCTGAACGATTTGTTTCGTTCCTCGATCGATTCCAAACCATTCCCAAACATCCCCACATCCGTTCCCATCACCATATCAACACCTACCATCCCTAAATCACCACCATTCAATTCATAAATCCATTCCCCGACCGCATCCAGATAAGTTTTCTTTTTCCTTAAACTTTTTCAATCATTACATACATCTATTAGTCGTCTTTACCCTATTTATTTCACATTGAGGATAGTGTGATTTAAGTTTGGGGGAGGATTTCATCCCTTACTAACCACAACTTCTTTCATTTGTGTTTGCATTTTGCAATTTTCGACGTTTTTCTTAAAAAAATCCAAGTTTTTTGAAAAGCGTAGGAATACTTTTTGAGGGAATAATGAAAGAAATCCATGACGATAACCGACCAGTGTGCTTCTACGCTATCTCCTAGTAACATGCTATTTCGTAATTTTGTTCTCGAGAGTACGAAAATTACCAGTTACAAACGATTTCCAAGGCAAATTTTTAGCTTGATTTGTCGATACCTCCACAACCGAATCCGTCTAGTCTCTCGTCTTCTCGAGTGACTGAAAAACTGTATCGTTCCTCCCTCTCCGGCGTTTTTGCAAATATTTGCACATAAGTCAACAAGAGAGTTGAATGAGGTTTGAACAAACGTTAAGTTTTGGGTGGGATACCAGCTAAAGATGAACCAGCCATCTAAGACAATAAAGAGTGGTAAAAAAGAAAAAGATGTCCTAGATATATGACTCTTTGTTTCGCCTAAAACAATAGATAAGAAAATTAAATATTGATTAAGTCCAAATAAAATGAGCTAGTATATCGTGTCAGAAAGAATTTATATGGCTCGAAATCCTCTGGGGATGTCGCATTAAAAGCACTCTAGCTACCACCTAGTATAGTACTAATCCACAAAAGAGCTAGCACGAGGAAATAGCGTAGAAGCACACTGTCTAAATCATCATAGATTTTGTTCTTATGTTCCTGAAAATACATAATAAAAATACTACACGAGGTCTTAAAAATTCAGCGAGAATTAAAAAGATCCAAAGAAAAGAAAAATATATTACTAATGGATAAACATCCTCCCCCAGACTTAAATCACATTGTCCTCAGTGTGAAAAAGTTGGTGAAAGGATGGTAAAATCATTAAAATAAAAGATAAGGTGAAAGAGATCGATTAAACCGTGGTGGTGAAGTGCATGGCTAAGCGTCGCCTGAGCCATCTGTCTCGGAGTTGGGTGTGTTGCCATCGAACTGGTGGTGTTGGTTCACGTGGAGGGGAAGGAGTTGGGTCACGTCGAGAAATTGGCACGCGAGTTATAATCGATCGTCGTCAACTTGCAAAAAACTCGCCAATATTTGTGTCGTCTGCCACGCTTGTTGTGTCCGAGCCTCCTTCGCTGTCCTCCGTTCGCCTATTGGTCAATCTCTGGGATGATTCTCTTATGTAACCGCTCTTCTTTGAGAGAGTTATTTTCATTCTTGCGTGGTCCATTGTTCCTACAAAATAGAAAAACAATTCTCGGAAAAAGTATGAATATGGTTGTGATTGAAAATTTTCATTATGCGGAGATATTAATTCTAGTATCAATTCAATCTGTCAAACGAGAAATATTGATCACAAGTTTAAACAAATCGAGTTCATGATCGTGAATTCTGGGTTTTTGACGCTCTTGCATAAAAATTTCTAGATATCTATTTTAAGTTCAACTTTATGCAAATTTCAGTAGATTACCTGTTGCTAATTAACGATATAACTAGAATTGTCTAAATTAATCAAAATTACTCTCCAAATTCGTTTTCAATCCAAATCAAAAAAATCTCAAATCCATGGGAATTAAGTGCTAAAATTGAAGTCTAGACATACTAAAAGTTCAATCTTAAGTTCTCTAACAATTTATAACCATCAAAGACATAGATCTAGTGAACTCAAGAAAAACACTAGGTTCTTGTTCATATGAAAAAGTAGAGATTTCGGTTCGTACCTTGTTGAATTGACGAGATGAGTGAGGAATTGAAAATTCTTTCGAAAAAAGAGTTGTTTTTACTCAATATCTCCAAGTCTTTTGGAAGAGAAGAAGAAAGAGAGCTTGAATCGTGAAATTCTCTTTTTTGTTCTGTGAAAAATTGTTTTTATGTAAAAAGAAGTTTTATGTTTTTCAAAAACTCTTGTGACTTACCTTAGCGGGACACGGGAATTAAATCGGGCTTAACAACACTTAGTCGCTCGCTACTACAACAAAAAGGTTCGAGGACGGCACTTCGCGGACAGTGACCTCGTCCTTCGCAAAGTCTATCACACAACACAGAAGAGAGGAATGCCGGCAAACTCGGTGCTAACTGGGAAGGACCTTACCAGATCATGCGCGTCGTTAAACCCGGCGTCAATGAACTTATGAAAATGGACGAAACTCCTATCACGCGATCATGGAATTCAATGAATCTCAAACGGTTCTACTACTAAGTTCGGCAGAAGCGCCAACGCCAAAAAAAAAAAAAAAAAAAAAAAACTATATTTCTCTGATGTAATATGAACTACGAATAGCTTGATCCTTCTTTCGAGGGTACGTAGGCAGCCCACACCAGGTTCAGCTATGACTTTAATAAAAATTATTTACTTATGAAAAGTTTAATAAAGCCGAGTTACCGCAGCTCGCCGAACTCACTCGGTTCGTATCTTCCCGAACCAAACTCTTTTTAGACGCTTGTCTAAAAATGATTAAAGTAAACCGAACCATCACACTTCGTCAAAAGTTTTACATCTTTTGATCTCGAAGCCAATAAAACAAAATCGAGCTCTTCATTTCGGACTTAAAAACCATCGCAGTTTCACACATCGACGTCCTGGCCAGACGATCGATATTACTCCTCAGGGATACAAATGATTATAAAGCCGAGATCCATCTCGCAAAAGCCGGGACATATCCCGCATCCGAACACATCCTCAGACCATCCGAACTAAAGTAAGCCGAATCATCTCGCAGTCGAATTCGATCTTAGGACCCGAAGTATCCTGAGATGAGCAGATCCTCGCAGTCTCATGCCGAGCTCTCGGGCTGAAGCCGAACGACATATTCTCGCAAAAACTAAGCCAATTTCACAACAATTGCAAATTTGGTAAGCCGATTTCTCAACAATTGCAAATCCACCCATTTTGCACGATCGCTGATCTCGAATTGATCGTAAACCGATTTCAACTAATGCGCCCATGATAAGATCGTATTAAGTACGGCCCCAATTATGGAATGTTAGAGAATTCGAGAAGATTGCAGCAAGAGATTTCCTTTTCTTGTGCCCTCTCCGAGCATCAGTAGCGACGGCTGGATCAGTCGTCTCTCCCGGGGCCACTTCAGAAGTATCCGCAGCAAGAGGAGCATCATCTCTCTCCTCCCCCCCCTCTCCCCCGAGGTGACCTCGGGAACCAGCTAGATCCTCTTCATACCGACCTGGCGGAGTCTTTCTTTTTCTCGAAGGAATCGATGGCTCAACATTCTCGCCGACATTGACTTCGTGAACCCCCAATTCGGTATCCAAAGGCACCGCAACAGTGTGGATAACCAATTCAGGCCCATCAGTCTGATCAGCGTCATCCCGGTTAGCAGACGGGATGATATCGTCAACCCGCAAGGTCGGGTTGATTTCGTCGTTCTCTCCGACGATTGAGACGACCTCGGGCGGAACATCATCATCCCTCCGAGCTGAGGGAAGTATGGAGTCGTCAAGGATGGTCGAGTAATCCGGGACGACGAGAAAATTCCATCGCGGCGGCATCCTGAACGAATATTCTCGAGGAACTGTGCAAGCATAGTAAATTTGAGAGAAAGATCGAATAAAATTATAAACTTCTTACTTAAGGAATGTTGGGACTAACCGGTACTGGAACGCTGCGATCTATTCTTTGCAAGACGAGCTCGGTGGATATCCGGCCAGCAAACTCTCCCTAACTCCCTAAACCGAGCTGCAATCGCCTTCCAATAATCGGAGATGCGGCGAGAATTGAGATTCCGAACTACAAAAAGGGACAAACACATTAAAGGAGGAACAAAATATGCGATTTCAGTGTGACAGGACAAATAAACTACCAATATTTTGGTTCCATGATCTCCTATAACCAATGCCCGGGGTAGACAGAGAAGTAGGATCAACTTTGACGAAAAAGTATTTCGTCTCCCAATCCTGAATTTTGCTGGGCTTCAGGCCGGTGATTATGTCGTAGCTCGACTTCATATTCGCCGATAAATACCAAGGTTTAGCCTCAGTTATATTAACCGAACTGAGTTCTTCAAACATCCGAGCAGTGACCAGAATGCCGAGTTCAGCTCCCAAAGACAGGAACACCGTTATATTAACCATACTCACCGGGTTGAGCTGGCAAATCACGACATTCCGCCTTATACAGAAGTCAAAGAGCAGGTCGGGCAAGGGAAAATTGAGCCCGCACGCTTTGAACCAAGCTTCGTAAACGCAGATATGTCCCTTTGGAGCATCCCATGGTCGCTGATGACTATCCGTGTTTATGATAGTTATTTCACCCGGGAAATGAAGGGACCCGATCAGCTCGTCAATCTCGTCTATCGATAAGCAAGATGGCCCGACAGTTAATGGTCGCACTGCCAGGGGAGTCAACGGAGCTCGGGGTTTCCTTCTAAATTGCCTTCCAAAGGATTGGTCGGGTTAGCATCTCGACCCGATGCCTCAGCATTTCCCGAAGCATGGATCCCCTCCTCATCAACAAGCTGAGAGGTGATAACCGAATCACATCAGATCTGCTCATCTTCCATCTCCTTTTGCTCAAAAGCCATTTCCCTCGCCAGCTCGGCGGATATCTCCGCGTCACGCTGGATTTGGGTTTCAACATGAGGAAGACGGACCCGAGGCCAGGGATTACTCGATTTGGCTTTATCATCGCCGACCTGCCTAGACAAGACGAGCCTCTCCACATCAGCAAGCCGAGACTCGTCTGCTGTGGGAAGATCGTTGCCGGCCTCACCTCCTCGATCAACACGTATCGGCCTATTGGCACTCGCCGCCGGATTCGTCTCCCAGTCGAAACTCCTTTGAGCCTTAGTTTCGACATTATCTCGGTCGCAAAAACCAAAAACCAGCATCGGAGACGGAATGGCATCATGGACTTCTGCGCGACGCGAGTTGCGACGAACTAACTAAGGAACATCCGCTTGGTCATCCATCGTTAAAGTCGACAATTAAGGTTTCCGACAAGAGAGAATCGTGAAGAACATACGAAGAGTCACGGAGAATGAAGAAGGAATTGCAAGAAAATAATTCAGAGTATCACGAGAAACAGGCGAGAGTGGCTTGAAAATCGAAGATCTTCAAGCAAATCAAAGGAATTCGTCGTAGAGATCGTCGAAATCCGATTACGAAACCCGATAAATAAGTAAAACCCTAGGGAGAAGAAAGTAAAAATCAGAGAGAAAAAAAAAAGAAATGTGTTACCTTTATGAGCAGAAAAATGAGGAAAACCGAAGAGTCAAAGAAATATATAGAGAGAAAAGTAATCATGACAAAATTCCTTGATTCCCGTGACAGTTGAAGAAACTGAAGCGACATATCTTCTTGGGGAAGATATGCCAAACTCAAGAGTCCGCTGAGGTCATTTATCAAAAGAAATAGACTTAAAATCGTCAAGACGAAGGCACCGATCTCAATTCCAATCGGGTTAAAGATTTCTCAATGAACTTCACCGAAGACAAAGGATTCATTCGCCAAACCGAAGGGGGCTTATTGTTAGAGGTGAGTTTAGCACTCCCCGGTTGAACCCGGTTTGAACCAAGACCGGCCCAATTGATTCTGGTTGATGATGGTTCAAATTAAGTAAAGAGGGCCCATAATCCCAACCAGCAGGCCGAGCTCGGCCTAAAAGCCCAACTCACCGACTTCCGAGAATTATGTAATCTTTCCCGATTTCGTTGGGGGAAAAGGAAGATTTCCTTATCCTGATGGAACTAGGAAAAGTAAATCCCCATGTTTTAGGTCGACTCAGAATCTTATAAATATGGAGACCCTCGCCATAATTCAATATCATCCACAATCATCTGCGAGACCTAAGAGACTAAGAGCTGAGACCTTAGCTTTTAAACCTCATAGTTATCAAATCATCTTTTTACGATCTAGCAATATTGTAACCCCGCCGAGTTTAATCAATATACGAGATTCGATCCATTTAGTTTATTGTTTTGCCTCTTGTGTGATTTTCAGAATCAACATGTATTATTTGGATTGCATCAACAAGATGAAGCTTTACCACAAGATCAATTAACATTTCCTTGCACTTGGCTTCTTCTAGGTCTTTACGCGACTTCCTTGGACGAGTAGGGTAGGGGATCCTTGGGGTGTAGACGCGTGTAGGGGGTAGCATATGTGGCTCATCTGTAGCGTATGCACTTGTGAAAGCCTTCACCTTTTTGGTTGTCCCCTTGTCAACCTCTCCTAGATCAATGACGACATCAGCATCTTCTCCTTTCCGTGCATCTTCTGAGTGTAATGGCGTTGACGAACTCATTCCTTGGATTTTTCTCTACTTTCCCTGGAAGAGTTCCGTGGGGTCTCTTGATTGCTTCAACAGTTTAAGAAACATGAGTATCCAGCTTCTTCACATGAGTGCACACAGCTTTATACTTGCTATTGAGATCGTTGTACATGTTATCAACCATGACATATATCTCTTTAACAGATTGATGTTGATTAAGCAGGAGTTATTGCATTAGAACTTTAAGCTCATCCTGAGATTCATTTGCGGAGCTTGCAGGAGCTTTGAAAGAGGCAGGTTTTGTTGTGTGGAAGGAGTTTAACGGTAGTTTCTGCTGGAACCCACCTTGAAACCTGTTTTGGCCCTGGAAACCTTGAGTGAATCCTGAGACGCCCGCGTTTTGCACAAATGTTTTCCCTTGGGAGTGTTGAACTTGCTGGGGGTAGACTTGATCCTGGGGGGATTCTCTACGTTTGTGCTTCTGTAAGACAGATTCGGATGGTTCCTGTAATTATGGTTGAAACCTTTGTTCTGTATGTACCCTTGTCCACTAACGTAGTTCACCTCATGTTGCTCATTAGTTTCTTCTTCAGCTAATCCCTGACAGAAAATTTCATCTCCTGCCTCCTCGGAAGACTGCACACATCTCTGATTTCCATTCAGTAGCAAGTTCACTTTCGCAGTCAGCTCATCAATCTTCTACGAATCCACACCGTTGACACGATGAAACATGTCGTACTCAGGACATCGACTTCCAGAACTTGAAGCCAAGTTCTCTATCAGCTGGTACGCCCCTTCCTTAGTATTAGTCATGAAATCTCCATTGCTTGCAGCATTAAGGGCGTTATTATAGTCCCAATCAACTCCATCGTAGAAGATGCTTAGAATCTGCTCATCTGAGTATCCATGATGAGGGCACTCCCCACGTTACTCTCTGAACCTCTCCCAAGCTTCGCAAAAAGACTCTCTCGCTTGCTGCTAGAAGGTGGTGATTTTATTTCGCAGTGAAGCTGTGTTAGACTTGGTGTAGAAGTGGTCCAAGAAAGTAGCTATGCATTCTTCGCATGTAGTCAACGACCCAGGTGGAAGTGACTTGAGCCATCTTAGCGCCTTATCCGCCAAAGAGAAATTAAAGAGCTTGCACTTGAGGTAATCGGCTGGCACCCCATTCGACTTGGTAGTGATGCATATCTTCAAAATTTTTGATGTGGTCCATTGGATGCTATGCAGATAAACCATGGAACATGTGTTACTTCACCAATGCAATCATCTGAGGTTTGATCTCATAATCTTGCCTCATAATAGCCGGTGGATGGATAGCAACTCTGCTCTAGTAGAAGGCATGAGGCGTGTCCAAGTCTTCATTGCCAGGTTATTGTTGCTGCTGCTGTTGCTGTTGTTGCAACTGCTGCACTTGTTGTTGTAGTCTCTGGAGTTCGGCAGCTGCTGCGTTTTGTTGGTTGTTGTTCTAATCGTCAATAAGCGAAAACCACAAAGATAATTCCCTATCTGTGTCTAATTCAATGATTGTTGAACCCTGTTGAAACCCTAAACCTAAGGAACTACTCAGACATGGCAGCAGAGAACAAGCAGAAAGACGAAGAACTCATAATATAAATCAAAGAGAGGAAAGGGTTTAGAATTCTTCTCAATAGATGCAGAGATTCTTCTTCAAAGCTTTACAATATCAATGGCCAAAAATCTGAATAGAATAGAAAGCGGTAAAAAGAGAGATAGCCTAAAAGTGGCTAAAAATAATGTAGATATAGGGTTCTGGGCGGATTAGGTCAAAATATGCAGTTTCCGGGGCAAAACAGGAAAATCAGAAATTTCATTTTCTTCTCACCGACTAGCATCGATCGATGCACATATTGCATCAATCGATTCTGGACTCTCTTGGCATGCTCCATCGATCGATATACTCCTTGCATCGATCGATTCTAGTTCTTCTGATGGGGTAGCATAAATTGGCTTCAATTGTGCATCGACCAGCTTCACTCATTCATCAGTCGATTTGAACTTCTCTGGTGATGTCACATCGATCGATGCAAGGAGTGCATAGATCGATTTGGACTTCTCTGATGGTGTTGCATCGATCGATTTTGCTCTTTTATGCACTGTTCCATGCGTTTTTGCCCACGTAACTCCAATTTCTCCCTTAAACGCCTTTTTACCTGAGATAACTAAATAAAGAACTAAAAGACTCTAAAAACGAACTTTGACTCGATAAAATACTCAAAAGAAACACCAAAACGTGTGTTAGAAAACGGTAAAAACCAAGCATATCACTCGGTGTGAAAATAAACCAGAGAGAAGGTATAAACAGACACAAAGAAAGAAAATCTAGAAACCCCAAGAAAAAGCCAAAGTGGACTTACCTGGGGGGATGGATCGATCGATCCGGTTTGTCTGCAACGATAAGAATGGATGATAAAACGGCAGATCGAGCTGATGCGATGCAGACATCCTGGTGCTGATATTATCATACATATGGCCGATAATAGCCACCGATAAAACCACCTCTGCATTTTTAAAAGAACCTGAGACACTTAAACGCAAAACTAAAACTTAGTGAAAACGAAAAGAAAAGGAAAATATGTACACTTACCGGTGGGTTTTCTCCCACCAAGCGTTTGTTTTAAGTCGCGAAATTGACTTTGGAACCTCTCAACGATATATGGCTTTAGGCGCTGACCATTAGCCACAAATTCACCTGTTGCAGTGTCCAACAACACAACACCTTTGAACGGCCTCACCACTTTGATGGTAAATGGTCCAGACCATCTCGATCTTAGTTTCTCAGGTAAACGTTTCAGGCGAGAGTTGAAAAGCAACACCTAATCATTTGCAGCGAAGTTCCTAGGAATGATCTTCTTGTCATGATAGGCCTTGGTCTTCTTCTTGTAAATATGTGAGCTCTCATATGCCATGTGACGAATCTCTTCCTGCTCGTGTTGTTGCATCATCCTCCTTTCAGAAGCAGATTTGATGTCAAAGATCAGCAACTTTACAGCCTATGCTGCCTTGTACTCGAGCTCCACAGGAAGATGGCACAATTTTCCATAGACAAGATGGAATGGTGTCGTGCCTAAAGGTGTCTTGTAGGCAGTCATATAAGCCCAAAGAGCGTCATCCAGCTTTGTAGCTCAATCTTTCCTCGTTGTGCTCACGGTCTTTTGCAAGATACCCTTTATCTCTCTGTTGGAAATCTTGACATGTCCACTCGTATACGGATGGTAAGGAGTGGCTACCTTGTGCTTGACTCCATGCTTCTTCAAGAGACCCTCAAAGATTTTGTTGATGAAATGAGACTCACCATCGCTGATCACTACTCTAGCCACACCAAACCTTGGAAATATCACAGATATGAACATCTTAAAGACCACCTTGGCATCATTTTTTGGGCTAGCCAGCGCTTCAACCCATTTAGACACACAATCTACTGCAACGAGGATGTATTGATTCCCATAAGTAGATGGAAAAGGACCCATGAAATCAATACCCCACACATCGAATAGTTCAACCTCCAAGATGAAATTATGTGGCCTTTCATTCTTCTTGTTAATATTCCCCTGCCTCTAACATGAATCGCAATTGGAGACAAAAGCATGTGCATCACGAAACATAGTCGACCACCAAAACCCTGCTTGTAGAGCTTTGGACACCGTCTTGAACGTAGCAAACTGTCCAGCATAATTCGAATCATGACAGTGAAAAAGAATACCATGAATTTCCTCCTCTGAGACACATCTCTGAAAGACACCATCTGAGCATTGCTTGTATAAGTATGGTCATCCCAAAAATAATGTATGATGTCTCTCAAGAACTTTTTCTTCTTGTTCCCAACAAAGTTATTTGGCTATTTCTCTGCAGCCAAGTAGTTCGATATTTCACCAAACCTAGGGATTTCGGGGAGCTTTGTGTGATGTGAAGGTGTGTAATAGTCACTACACCCAATACTGATCGCGTACACGTTCTCTTCAGGTAGTCTGTCATCTAAAGGAATCTTTTCATCCACACGTAGCCTAGACAGATGATCTGCAACACCATTCTCGATCCCCTTCTTGTCTTTTATCTCAAGATCAAATTCCTGCAGCATAAGAATCCATCGCAAAAGTCGAGGTTTGGCATCCTTCTTCGTAAGTAGATACTTCATAGCAGCATGATCAATATGCACTCTAACCTTAGACCCCACAAGATAAGATATGAACTTCTCAAAAGCGAACACAATGGCAATAAGTTCTTTCTCAGTTGTAGCGTACTTGCACTGCGCATCATCAAGATTTCTGCTGGCGTAGTAGATAACATGAAGCTTCTTGTCCTTTTGCTGTCCCAAAACAGCTCCTACTGCGAAATCGCTAGCATATGTCATCACATCGAAAGGAAGTTCTCAGTCTGGTGGTTGGACAATTGGTGCGCTGAGAGTGCTCCCTTGATCGCGTGGAAGGCCTCTAAACAGTCGTTGTCAAAATGAAACTTCACCTCCTTGCAAAACAACCGAGTCAAGGGACTAGCAATCTTGGAGAAATCCTTGATGAACCTCCTGTAGAACCCAACACGTCCCAGAAAGCTTCCAATCCCCTTGACATAATCAGGAGGTTGCAGACTAGTCATCACCTCGATATTTTCCTTGTCCACCAAGACAATCCCATCTCTGACCATAAAGTGACACTTCTCCCAGTTCAACACCATATGCTTTTCCTCGCAGCGCTGTTATACCCTGCACAAATTAAAAAGACATACAGAAAAGGAGGATCCATAGACAGAGAAGTCGTCCATGAAAACCTCCATTATGTCCTCAATCAAGTCAGTGAAAATCGACATCATGCATCGCTGGAATGTCGTTGGGGCATTGCACAAGCCAAATGGCATTATGCGATAAGCGCAATTGCCATAAGGATATGTGAATGTAGTCTTCTCCTGGTCGTCTAGATGGATGAGAATCTGAAAGAAATCAGAATAACCATCTAGAAAACAGTAGTAGGGGTGGTTGACACACCGAGAATTAACCCCGGTGTGGGGTTTTACCCTTTATATCTAAGCCGCAAGTGCACAGCACACGAAGTAGTATTTAGGGGTCGAACCCACATGGATAGACGTTGTCCAATTTCTAACGAGTTCTAACTTATGTCTAGACGTAAAATATATTTTGGGTTTTGTCACGGTCGTATCTATGGAATCTAAACTAAACTAAGAAGGGCAGTAGCTAACTAACTATTTTATCGAGGTTGTGAATCAATTAAACGAAGGGTTGGGCAATCGGGAATTTTCTAGGGTTTATAGCCGATTTTTACGATGAGATTTCTAGGATTTCTAAAGCGACTTTTTGTCGTCTTTGGGTTCTTGAACTTGGAACACGTACGATGTGTGTAGTCTACTACCGTTATCCTACACACCTACTCACCTCAGTACTCGGACGGTATCTTCCGACTCCGCCAGCGCAAGAAGTGAATGATACTCTTCAAAGGTCGTTTACGCCCACAATTCTTCCGTCAGTATACTTACGAAATCTTATGACGGATTTGCTCATCTACCCTAGGTCAAGCGATTAGATACAGCACTTCCGTGGCTCTAAAACGCCTAATATCGATTGCTAAGATGGTTAGTCAAGCAACGCATTAACAACAAGGATGAAGAACCCTAATTAATCGGTATCCCAGACTAAAAACCTAATAAGAATCTAACCATAAGCTCCCCTTCAAAACCCTATACCCAACAAAGAGATTACTCAGCCATAGCTGAGGTAATCATATTCAATAAATCAAATAAAAACAGTAAGTAAAAAAGGATGAAGAAATCTTCTCTATCGAAGAACACGAATTGAGAATCCTTTGCTCCAAAACCAAAGAAAACAAGTGCACAAGTCACAAGAGCTTCGCTTCTGCCTTCAAGCGTGAGAATAATTTAACGTGTCGGTCTAAGAGGCATAAAATAAGTATTTATAGAGCTAATCTCGTTTAGGGTTTGATGGGAAAAGACGGTTTTGGCCTCGGGTGAAGAAACAAGTCGATTTGGTCGCGCATGGTGCTAGCCGCAGGTCCGTTGCCTCTGGTCGCGGCAAACTGGCCTCTGGCCGTGGGTGGAGTGGCTCTAGGGGAGGCGGGATGGTGCTTGGTCGCGGGTCTGGCTCCTATAGGCGCGGTGGCTTCATCTGCGGAGCAGCTTCATCTGCCTTCAGTGCTTCGGGTGTATTTAAGGATCCAACCACCGGATTGCCTCCAATCCAATTGCATTTGAAAACTGGTTGTCTCTACTTTGTTGTGTCCAAATTTGGGGATGATCATACGGTGAAAAGATCTCCATTAGCTGCAAGACTTCTTGACGGTCCAAGTTTATCCAAAAACGTACTTTTGCTCCGAAATGCACTCTTTTATTCCGAGTTACCTGAAATATCTTTCAAATCTCTAAAATATGAAAATTACTTGAAACCCTTTGGAAACGGAGTTAAAACACCTGCAAAAGAATATGAAAGTGATCCATAAAAACGGTTAAAAACCGGTGTTATGATACAAGGATTTTGGGAATCCTAGGAGGTATCAATCCCTCTTAACGATGTAGTATAAGAGGTATCAATCCATAATTGGAAATTTTCCTAATCACTAAGAATGCAAGATTCTAGAGTAATTTAAGCTAAACAAGTGTGTTGTTGTTAAGAAACCGATTTAGAACTAAGTAAAGCAACTAAGCAAGATTGTGAATCAATAAGCAAAAGCGAATTTAGAGATAGGGTTATTGATATACAAAGTCCCGAGTTCAATTCATGATGATCATTCACTCAAATAAGCTAATCCCTAGGCATAAGACCCTAAACTTGACTAACTCTCTTTCAAGCAATTAATCACTATGCTAATCACCTAACCCATTAGCAAATCATCATTTGTGGATCATTGATTAGCAAGCATTAAGTTTAAATCAACAAGATCAACCAAAAATGCACCCTAGACAACTATTGTCATAGGCTAGGAATGTAAATCTCTTATTTAATTCATCAAGGCATTTCATCAAACACTTGGTGTGCGTGAAATGCCTTATGATCTAAACCTACTCTTTCAAGCTAGATCTAGCCTTAAGAGCATTAAACAAGAAGGGATATAGGAAGATCTAACCCTAAACACCATGAATCAAACCTAGGAACTTCTTAATCTACCCCATCTCTAAACCCTAAAAGACTACTCAAGACCCATCAAGAACACCTCAAAATCGATATGGATGGGAGATGAATTCATTGATGGGTGATGGATAATCAAGATGAAAAGGAGATAGATGGAAGAGATTGATGAAAATAAATACCAAATTGCAATAAACCAAAGATCCTTCTTACAAATATCAAGTTCTCTCTCAAAGGTGAGGGTTTTAGAACCAAAGAAAAAGCATCCTCCTAAAAAAATTAGGTCAAGTTATGTTTATAGTGGCTAATATCCGACCGGGTCGACCCGGAACAAACCGGGTTCCGACCCGGTCGAGTCGGATCTTCTTGGCCGAAAACCCGACCTTGCCCCTTATGGTCGGTCGGATTTCTCTCCCTTGGGTCGGTCGGATTTCTCGAAAGCTCCTGTCCCACGACCGGCCAAAGCCGACCACACCGATCGGGGTCGGTTGGATTTTTCCCCGGGGGAAGTTTTTACCGACGACCGTGCCTCTTCGGGTCGGTCGGATTTCTTCGCATCGGGCCGGTCGGATTTCTCGGAAGCTCCTGTCCCACGACCGGCCAAAGCCGACCACACCGATCGGGGTCGGTTGGATTTTTCCCCGGGGGAAGTTTTTGCCGACGACCGTGCCTCTTCGGGTCGGTCGGATTTCTTCGCATCGGGCCGGTCGGATTTCTCGGAAGCTCCTGTCCCACGACCGGCCAAAGCCGACCACACCGATCGGGGTCGGTTGGATTTTTCCCCGGGGGAAGTTTTTGCCGACGACCGTGCCTCTTCGGGTCGGTCGGATTTCTTCGCATCGGGCCGGTCGGATTTCTCGGAAGCTCCTGTCCCACGACCGGCCAAAGCCGACCACACCGATCGGGGTCGGTTGGATTTTTCCCCGGGGGAAGTTTTTGCCGACGACCGTGCCTCTTCGGGTCGGTCGGATTTCTTCGCATCGGGCCGGTCGGATTTCTCGGAAGCTCCTGTCCCACGACCGGCCAAAGCCGACCACACCGATCGGGGTCGGTCGGATTTTTCCCCGGGGGAAGTTTTTGCCGACGACCGTGCCTCTTCGGGTCGGTCGGATTTCTTCGCATCGGGCCGGTCGGATTTCTCGGAAGCTCCTGTCCCACGACCGGCCAAAGCCGACCACACCGATCGGGGTCGGTTGGATTTTTCCCCGGGGGAAGTTTTTGCCGACGACCGTGCCTCTTCGGGTCGGTCGGATTTCTTCGCATCGGGCCGGTCGGATTTCTCGGAAGCTCCTGTCCCACGACCGGCCAAAGCCGACCACACCGATCGGGGTCGGTTGGATTTTTCCCCGGGGGAAGTTTTTGCCGACGACCGTGCCTCTTCGGGTCGGTCGGATTTCTTCGCATCGGGCCGGTCGGATTTCTCGGAAGCTCCTGTCCCACGACCGGCCAAAGCCGACCACACCGATCGGGGTCGGTTGGATTTTTCCCCGGGGGAAGTTTTTGCCGACGACCGTGCCTCTTCGGGTCGGTCGGATTTCTTCGCATCGGGCCGGTCGGATTTCTCGGAAGCTCCTGTCCCACGACCGGCCAAAGCCGACCACACCGATCGGGGTCGGTTGGATTTTTCCCCGGGGGAAGTTTTTGCCGACGACCGTGCCTCTTCGGGTCGGTCGGATTTCTTCGCATCGGGCCGGTCGGATTTCTCGGAAGCTCCTGTCCCACGACCGGCCAAAGCCGACCACACCGATCGGGGTCGGTTGGATTTTTCCCCGGGGGAAGTTTTTGCCGACGACCGTGCCTCTTCGGGTCGGTCGGATTTCTTCGCATCGGGCCGGTCGGATTTCTCGGAAGCTCCTGTCCCACGACCGGCCAAAGCCGACCACACCGATCGGGGTCGGTTGGATTTTTCCCCGGGGGAAGTTTTTGCCGACGACCGTGCCTCTTCGGGTCGGTCGGATTTCTTCGCATCGGGCCGGTCGGATTTCTCGGAAGCTCCTGTCCCACGACCGGCCAAAGCCGACCACACCGATCGGGGTCGGTTGGATTTTTCCCCGGGGGAAGTTTTTGCCGACGACCGTGCCTCTTCGGGTCGGTCGGATTTCTTCGCATCGGGCCGGTCGGATTTCTCGGAAGCTCCTGTCCCACGACCGGCCAAAGCCGACCACACCGATCGGGGTCGGTTGGATTTTTCCCCGGGGGAAGTTTTTGCCGACGACCGTGCCTCTTCGGGTCGGTCGGATTTCTTCGCATCGGGCCGGTCGGATTTCTCGGAAGCTCCTGTCCCACGACCGGCCAAAGCCGACCACACCGATCGGGGTCGGTTGGATTTTTCCCCGGGGGAAGTTTTTGCCGACGACCGTGCCTCTTCGGGTCGGTCGGATTTCTTCGCATCGGGCCGGTCGGATTTCTCGGAAGCTCCTGTCCCACGACCGGCCAAAGCCGACCACACCGATCGGGGTCGGTTGGATTTTTCCCCGGGGGAAGTTTTTGCCGACGACCGTGCCTCTTCGGGTCGGTCGGATTTCTTCGCATCGGGCCGGTCGGATTTCTCGGAAGCTCCTGTCCCACGACCGGCCAAAGCCGACCACACCGATCGGGGTCGGTTGGATTTTTCCCCGGGGGAAGTTTTTGCCGACGACCGTGCCTCTTCGGGTCGGTCGGATTTCTTCGCATCGGGCCGGTCGGATTTCTCGGAAGCTCCTGTCCCACGACCGGCCAAAGCCGACCACACCGATCGGGGTCGGTTGGATTTTTCCCCGGGGGAAGTTTTTGCCGACGACCGTGCCTCTTCGGGTCGGTCGGATTTCTTCGCATCGGGCCGGTCGGATTTCTCGGAAGCTCCTGTCCCACGACCGGCCAAAGCCGACCACACCGATCGGGGTCGGTTGGATTTTTCCCCGGGGGAAGTTTTTGCCGACGACCGTGCCTCTTCGGGTCGGTCGGATTTCTTCGCATCGGGCCGGTCGGATTTCTCGGAAGCTCCTGTCCCACGACCGGCCAAAGCCGACCACACCGATCGGGGTCGGTTGGATTTTTCCCCGGGGGAAGTTTTTGCCGACGACCGTGCCTCTTCGGGTCGGTCGGATTTCTTCGCATCGGGCCGGTCGGATTTCTCGGAAGCTCCTGTCCCACGACCGGCCAAAGCCGACCACACCGATCGGGGTCGGTTGGATTTTTCCCCGGGGGAAGTTTTTGCCGACGACCGTGCCTCTTCGGGTCGGTCGGATTTCTTCGCATCGGGCCGGTCGGATTTCTCGGAAGCTCCTGTCCCACGACCGGCCAAAGCCGACCACACCGATCGGGGTCGGTTGGATTTTTCCCCGGGGGAAGTTTTTGCCGACGACCGTGCCTCTTCGGGTCGGTCGGATTTCTTCGCATCGGGCCGGTCGGATTTCTCGGAAGCTCCTGTCCCACGACCGACCAAAGCCGACCACGCCAATCGGGGTCGGTCGGAATTTTCCCCGGCGGACTTAAGATGCATCGTACGTGTGCCGGTTGGTTGTGCTCGAGCTTCGGTGCTTCCTGAACATCTCCGAGCCTCTCCAAAGTACCTAGAATAGACTCCATAACATGCAAGACACTCTAAGACCTAGTGCAAGAAGTCCTAATCTCTAAACAAGACCGAAACATGCAAGAAAGACTTAGATATGCTCTAATGCGACTCGAAATGCAAAGACAAACGTATGTTATGAAGAGCTAAAATGAGAGGCTATCATGTTATCAACTCCCCCAGACTTAGATCCTTAAACAAAACAGAAATCTAACTCAAAAAGAGGTTTTCGAAAATATAGGAACTAAGAAAATTCTCATCGATCGTCCTTCTAAACCATAACCAACGTAGTGCATCAATCAGACTTAGTCTAGAAAATTCTCACTAAAGTACTATAACGTTAATCCACGGTATCCGTCATGCGAAAATCTAACCATATAGATCCTGACTTTCAGTCAAATAGCTTTTAACATTCATTAAAGATTGCGTGATTCTTACCAAAAATATTAGACAAGACAATCGATGCTAGGCATTTACGGGCAATTTAGAGGTGAGACTAAAAGTATTTTGGGTTACCATATTTTCTTCGGAGGATGCTAGATATTATGCAAAATAGCAAGAGATTATGGAGTTGTTGGTATACCCACAGTTTTCAGTCACTCCTTGCTTGCATAATTAAGTGTTGCTGCAAAACTCCTCCTTCGTCGGGACTCTTCTCCCTTTGACAGAACTTTTCTGTCGTTCCCCCGGACTTAGAAATTTCTCCAGGAAATGATTCGAACAGCTTCTTACTCCTCACATATTGAAACATAGTTACCTTGGTAAAAATATAGACTACTCTAAGACTCTTAGGCTTGATTTGTCGATACCTCCACAACTGAATCCGTCTAGCCTCTCGTCTTCTCGAGTGACTGAAAAAGTGTGTCGTTCCTCCCTCTCCAGCGTTTTTGCACATATTGCACATAAGACAACAAGAGAGTTGCATGAGGTTTGAACAAAGGTTAAGTTTCGGGTGGGATACCGGCTAAAGATGAACCGGCCATCTAGGACAACAAAGAGTGGTAAAAATGAAAAAGATGTCCTAGATGTATGACTCGTTGTCTAGCCTAAAACAATTGATAACAAAATTAAATATAGATTAAGTCCAAATAAAATGAGCTAGTATAACCTGTCAGAAAGAATTTGTATGGCTCGAAATCCTCTGAGGATGTCGGATTGAAAGCACTCTAGCTACCGCCTAGACTTGTACTAAACCACAAAACAGCTAGCACGAGGAAATAGCGTAGAAGCACACTGGTCTATATCATCATAGATTTTGTTCTTATGTTCCTGAAAAATACTTAATAAAAACTATTACACGAGGTCTTAAAAATTCAGCAAGAATTAAAAAGATCCAAAGAAAAGAAAAATAGATTAGTAATGGATAAACATCCTCCCCCAGACTTAAATCACATTGTCCTCAGTGTGAAAAAGTTGGTGCAAAGATGGTAAAATTATTAAAATAAAAGATAAGGTGAAAGAGATCGATTAAACCGTGGTGGTGAAGTGCATGGCTAGGCGTCGCCTGAGCCATCTGTCTTGGAGTCGGGTGTGTTGCCATCGAACTGGTGGTGCTCTTTGAGGAAGCGCATCATGCGCATGTATCGTCTCTCTTGTCGTGCTATCATCTGGCTGCGTATTCTGGTACGTGTTCGTGAGACAAACTAGCGGATGGTGCACGGGCCTGTGATTGTTGAAGTAGTCGAGCGCGCTCTGTCTCGGCGTCTCGGTTGGCTTTGGCAGCTAGGAACTGTCCAATAGTGTACGGTAGGCGTAGGACTGTAGCACTACACCAAAACAGGGTTTTTGCTACTGATTGTTGCTACTGATTAGGCAGTCGGTAAATTTACCGACTGTTTCGCTACTGATTTCCGATTGATTTGCGACTATTTTCAAACAGTCGCAAATAAGTAGGTATTTAGCTAAAACAGCCACAATTTGCTCTTTTGGTTTTTGGCACCAAATTTTTGGTTTGGCGGAGGATTTGGTTATTAGCACCAAAAAATTTGGTTTTCATATAACACTTAGAAAAAAATAAAACTTTACACCTAAACTTATAATTAATTACTATAATATACCCCAAAACTAAGATCCAACACTTATAAAAAAACTCAAGTTTTATAAATCTTTTTCAAACTTTAATTCTTAAACCTAAACCCCAAACGCCATACTCTAAACTTTAAACCTATACTCCAAACCCTAAATCATAAACTCTAAACCATAAAATTTTAAACTTTTAATCATATAAGTTAAATCATAAACCATAAAATCAAAATATAATCATTATATATACATAAAACCAATAGTTTACACCATTTACATATATACTTTACATAAAACCAATCTTAAACTATGTACTTATAATTGTTTTTAAGCATAAATCTAACCAAATGACAATATAATGAAACCTTCTTTCTCATTGGATAATCCATTGAGACAAGGATTGCACTTTGATTTATCATCTACCGTTGATATAATAAATCCAACGGACAAGATCTAATTTGTTTTTTTTCGCCTCTTGTCCCCTTCTTCTCCTCTTCCTTCAGGGTCAACGTCTTATATATCTTTTATGAAAAACAATTGGAAAACATTGTCCCCTTTAAATCTCTATAACCCTTAATGAAGAGAAATTGGAGAGAAATTGGAGAGAAATTGGAGAGAAATTGGTCAGATCTCTTCTCCTCTTATCTCTTCTAATCTCTTAAATTGTTTTTTTTTAAATAATAAAAAAAAAGAACGACGTTCTCACGTTCGACACTCCCTTCTCCACCTCCACCTCCGGCGACGACAAAATCGAGGTTTTGTTGCATTGAATCATGGATGTAAATTTTGGGGATTTTGGGGAAATTAGGGATTTAGGGAAATTTGGGGATTTTGGGGAAATTTGGGTGTTAAACGAATGTTTCTGGGTTGAATATGACTCTATATTGGCTAACAAATGCATTACAGTGGTTGAATCGTAGTGAATTGTAAATTTTTGAAATCTGAAAACGGACTGGATCTAGGTGGAGAGAGTTCGAGTTCGATCTGAGTTGAGTTGGGGATGATAGTACAACTAGTAAAACTAGTAATACTGCGATCTGGGTTGGGGATGATATTACAACTAGTAAAACTAGTAATACTGCGAGATGATGTATAACTAGTAAAACTAATAAATAACTGGGAATAAATAGTGTATAACTGGGAAAAATTAGGGTATAACTGTGAACAAAAAACAGTATTGAATGAGTTTTTTGGTATTGGTTTGGTAGGATAAAATGAGTAGCAACGTCAACATACATTATAAATTCGAAGGTCGCATTAATGGTCTAATGTTCAAGACATCAGTTGAGGAGATAACAATGTTCATGGTAGAAGCTAGGTTATACAAGAAGCTTGGGTTAGACGAAAGTAAGGTTAAATTGCAATTGAGTTACAATGCTAGGTTGGTTGGATGTGAGGAAAAGTCGTTTATTTGTGATGATGAGGATCTGTTGGTGTATCTAACGCATTTAGATAATGAGAACTGTAGAAGTGTTTTGAATGTGGAGTTGTTGAGTACATCAGAACTGCCCGAGCAACAGTCGAGAGCGGGGAAAAGCTCTTATGGTATGAACTATATAGATTCGCAGCGCAATGATGATGGAAGCGGAGAAATAGGACTCAATGCCATTACGTTGTATGTTGACAACGGAGAAGGAAATCAAGAAGAAGAGGATGACGATGATGATGATGAAGATGATGAATGTGAGGGTAACGGTGTGGATTCATCGTATATGCGTGATTATTATGTTGAGAAACCACCTGTTGTTGAATGTAGTCAGAGTTTAGAGCCATGGGATGACGGTTTGGATTTGAGTATTCGCCCATAATTTCCTAGTAAGAAAGCTGTGGTAGGGTTGGTTCATAGAGGCGCATTTGTTAACTCTTTCGGGTATGTTATAAAGATATCAGATACCGTGCGATGGGTGGCCAAATGTGCTCAACGAATTTGTAAATGGAGTGTACGAGCAGCGAATATCCCAAACTCGGATGGTTTCTCGATTAGAACGTACACGAA
Source organism: Eutrema yunnanense (assembly GCA_002933935.1). Taxonomy (NCBI): domain Eukaryota; kingdom Viridiplantae; phylum Streptophyta; class Magnoliopsida; order Brassicales; family Brassicaceae; genus Eutrema; species Eutrema yunnanense. The sequence continues at coordinate 115,933 of PKML01047354.1, read as the reverse complement.
GATGCACACATGCAACCGCGCTAGTCAGAGTGAAGAAGGCATCGTGAAGAGGAAATGAACAGTACATCTAGTCGCATCTATTGTGAGTGAGGCATATCCCGGGAAACTAGAGACTCCAACTCCTAGAGTCATCATGGAACTTGTGAAGGACAATGTTGGTGTAGAGGTATCGTACTCCACGGCTTTGAGAGGGAAAAATCAAGCAATTTGCGATTTTCATGGAAGCCCGGAAGATAACTACAGGATGTTGTATAGTTATTTATACGTGTTAGAGGAGCTGAATCAGGGTACAAAAACGGCTGTAGAACTGGATGAGGTGGGAAAATTCAAGTACCTATTTATAGCTTTGGGAGCTTGCATTGATGGGTTTCAGTTCATGAGGAAAGTGATTATTGTGGATGCAACTTTTCTGAATGCCGGATTAGGTGGTGTACTAGTTTTCGCCGCAGCTCAGGATCCCAATCGTCACATTTATCCCATAGCATTCAGTGTATTCGACGGCGAGAATAATGCTAGTTGGGCCTGGTTTTTCGAGAAGTTGCAAACCGTTGTAAATGACTCTTCCGAGTTGTTATTTGTGAGTGACAGAAATGTTAGCCTCATTAACGCCATAGCTAACGTCTATCCACAAGCTCATCATGGGTTTTGCTTATGGCATTTGTCTCAAAACGTTAAAGGTAATGCTCCAAGCGCAAGCAGAGCCGTTGTCGCCAAAAAATTCCAAGAGTGCGGTAAGGCTCACACGGTGGCTGAGTTCAATATGCTTTACGAGGCGTTTAAGAAGAGATTTCCTTCAGCGGCGAAGTATGTGGAGGAAACCACCGTGCCAGAAAAATGGGCTAGATGTTTATCTCCGGTCGCTAGATACAACCTCGACACTAGCAACTCCGTGGAATCTCTAAACAAAACTTTTATGGATGCCAGGAAGTACTCCTTAATACCCATGCTTGATACGATAGTTCAATAGTTTTCTGATTGGTTTAACGAGCATAGGAACGAGTCCGTGTCAGGAACGAGTGCGAACAAACTGGTTTCTTTGGTTGAGAACTTCTTGCACAGCATTGGCCTGATGCTGAGAAATTATCTGTGAGGGAGGAAAACGGTTATGAGCTTGAATACGAGGTAATTTCAAAAGACGGAAAGCTATATTTGGTGAGCTTGGCAAACAAAACTTGCACTTTCAGGTTCTATGATATTCATATGTATCCTTGCCTCCACGCACTATCCGCTTTCATCTCCTTCAAGAAAAATGGAAGGCATGATATCCGCATAGTACTTCATGAGTTGTGTTCGAAATACTATTTGACGGAGATGTGGACATTGGCTTATACCATGTCGATCTATGTAGTGCCCGATATATCTGCGTGGATTTTTTTGGATTACATCATGGAGAAGCAGATAATACCCTCCGGATCCCGTCATAAAGAAAGGTCGGCGGAAAGAAAAAAGATTTCCATTGGAAGGACGCAGAACAAAACCAAGCGGGGAAGGACACAACCATGGTTGTTATGTCGAGAATACTATGCCCCCATGTAGAACTTTTATGCTTTTGTTATGTAAAACTTGTTTTCGCTTAATTTGTACTATGTTATGATTTCTGGGTAATACTGGTATAACTATGCATTATTAATTTCAAAAGTCAACTAATTTTGTTAGAAATACATCTTCTATGTTATACAAACGTAAGAATGAACAAACAATACAAAGTAGAAATATATTCATATGGCAATAAAATGACCAACATTCCCTTATACTTAAAGAAACACATTCTAAAGTATTTCCAAGTTGTTAAGTGAAAGGTACAAAAATACCATATTCAAATTTATTATTGCATAGAACACTGAGAGTCATATGGAAAACCAATAAAATCTATTGCAATACTAGAAAATATACGTTTTTATTGGTGTAATACTAATTTAATTGGAAATCAAAATTTTCAAGATTTTGTAAAACTAACAACCTGGTATAACTATGTGCATTTTTTAAAACAGGCCCAGAGTCAAAAACGCATTTGGACTGCTTACTTAGTCCAAAAACTCGTCGGGAAAATAAAATTTTTGGCGCCGAATTCAAAATTTCTGAAAATTCAAAATTCAAAATTTTAATTTTAAGTTTTTAGATCTCCCAAAGATTTCGATCTCTCTCTCTCTACCACTTTTGACGATCTCGTTTTTTTTCTCTCTCTCTCTCTTCTTTTCTATTTCTTTCTCTCTCTCTCTCTACCATTTCTCTCTCTCTCTACCACTTTCGACGATTTCTTCACGAGATCCATGGATTCTAGCTACCACTGGACTGACAATTTCGGTGTTGAACCTTACGAGGAGGAGAAGAGGCGCGGCAAGGAAATGAAGAAGCTGAAGGAGCATCACGACATGCTCGAATTCGTCGCCGCCGCCGAATACGAGATTCCCACAAAATGCCCATGTGGTGGAGACATCAAACACGATCTCTCTCCAACTCCAAAGTTTAAACATGATCGAGATACTTTACCATGAAGTAGGTGCTTCACCTGCACCAAATTTAAGGTAAAATCTAATTGAGTTTCTCGGTTTTTTCTGGGTAATACTAGTAAACTAGGTAAAACTAGGTAAAACTACTTGGATGTTCTTCGGATGTATAACTGGTAATACTAGGTAAAACTATAACAGATGTGGCTGTTTTTTTTTCTAGGATGATGGACTCCACTTTCGTCAGCCATGGGTTGTCGGTGTCGAAGAAGAGATTTCGAAGCTACTTCGGAAGGTTGAAGAGCAGAGCAAGACGATTGAAGAAATGCGAAAAGAGATTCAAACCCATGCCGAAGAGATAGCCAAGCTCAAGTAGACATTGGCGTTGGAGGCCATTCCGGCACTGAGAATGTGCATGTATAAGTGGGGAAGGACACTACTATGGTTGTTATATGCTTTTGTTATGTAAAACTTGTTTTCGCTTAATTTGTACTATGTTATGATTTCTGTGTAATACTGGTATAACTATGCATTATTGGTATTAGTTGACTTTTGAAAGTCTTTCTTTTCGTACAAAAATTAAGCAAACATTGCTTAGATATCATCGATAATAATCATATAAAGTAATATAATCGTAAAGCAGCGAGGTATGTAGATAGAAACGTTCAAACTTAGAAGATTAGGCAGATGAAAAATCATGACATTATGTTTTAACATGACCTCATTTATGTAGTAAGAATTACAATTCATAGCTTTCTATTAAACATTTAAATCTGCAAGGGTTTAGTACATCACTGGAATCGCACACAAAACATGAACTTTCATAGACAAAGCAGAAATATGAAAACATTGTTCAAGAGCCTACTTAAATGAAACATTCTTCTCCTTCCGCAAAAACACATTACCCTTCCGAGCCTTCACATACTCTTCAACTGTCTTCATCCTATCCTCAAGATCTCCGACCTTCTCTAATATCATACCCAGCTGATCTGTCAAGGTATGCATCGCGGCCACCACCTCCCCGAGAGGCGTATTCTTAGCTCGGCCTCCAGTCGCTGCTCTTTCCTCCTCCTTTTTTGCTCGCCCTTTCACATCTTCATCCTTCATATCTTCAATCTCAATGGTTAATCCGTTGTGAACCAGAGCCTCCCAACTCTCGACAACAGGATCGTGCTCGTCAACATCGTCCTCCTTTTCCATGATCGAATCCAAGAACTCCTTCTCCTCAGCCGTAGCTATCAACACATTGTCAATGTCCTGTCAAGTTAAACACATTTAAACAACCAGTGTTACCAAGTTTTCCTAATTTTACCAAATCTACTAGTATTACCAAGTTTTCCTAGTTTTACCAAATCTACTAGTATTACCAAGTTTTCATAGTTTTACCAAATCTACTAATCTACTAGTATTACCAAGTTTTCCTAGTTTACCAAATCTATTAGTATTACCAAGTTTTCCTAGTTTTACCAATATCTGCATAGTGTTACCAAGTTTTCTAATTTTACTAAAATCTGCAACTACTACTAACCTTAGTAGTTCCGAGTTTTTCATACACAATCTCAAGAGGCCAGCCTCTCACGTCGCATTTCTTCCACTTATACTTGCACATCCTTGGACAATCGTCCTTAGGAGCTCGAACAGGTTCTCGGATGCTACTTCTCAGTGCCGGAATGGCCTCCAATGCCAAAAGCTACAAACAAACACATATAATTATACTTCGCAAAAAAGGACCAACCTAGTCAAGCTCTAAAATTTACATCCAAAGGAAGACAAAAACCAGGAATCGACCAGGCGCCTCCCACCTCCCCGTTATAGTGGCTCATCGTACTCTCAATGGACTCTAACATGTGATCAAAAGAGAATTTACCCCAAGGAAATGTCTTACACAAATCCAGATCAGCGACATATCTTACAAATATGTTGAGCACGGGTATAACCCGACCGAGATCCATTATTTCGGGTTTGCCCGGGTACAAACCGTAAATTTGAGGAATGTGGTCTGGTTTTTCCGTAAATTCCTTTTTTCCAATTAAAAAAAAATCAAAGCTAATTTGCATATATAACGGGAAGATTTTAGCTCCATTTTTCAGCAAGAGGGAGTTTTCAGACGATTTCTCTCTTCAGACCATATTCCTCAAATTTACGGTTTGTACCCGGGCAAACCCGAAATAATGGATCCCGGTCGGGTTATACCCGAGATATTAGAAGAAAAACAAAACTTACCTAAATCCCTAATTTTTCAAATTTTCTGTCGATTTACTTCCTCTTCTTACCGATTCTCTGAGTGAAATCGATTCTCAATCGATTCGAGTTCGATGGTGGAAACGAGGCGTGCGAGGAAGACGAGACCGATGACTCCTGCGTCGGAGAAGTCGGAGAAGAGGGAGGCGAAGAAGAAGAAGACTGCGCCGGTGGAGAAGAAGAAGACTGCGCCGGCGGAGAGTAGGCCGGGAGAATCGTCGGCGGGAGAAGCGGGTGTTGATCCGACGGCTGAGACGAAAAACTCGGAGGAGACGGCGGCGGATAGTGCGGCGGATAGTCCGGTGGATAGTCCGGCGGATAGTGCGGCGGAGGTAAGTTATTATCTAGTGGAGAGTTCTGGAAAAGTACAAAAGAATTGAGATGGAGAGTTCATGGTAATATTAGGATCACTAGGAAAAACTATCTTTAAAATGGTAGAAATGTAATACTAGGAAAACTTTCTTGCAGGATGCCTGGGCAGAGACGGAAGCCATGAAATCACTTAGAATGTACTTTCAGTCTGAGCAGTATGGCAAGAGCATAAAACTATCAACCCGGTGCATCGTCGAAGAAGTTTTGGAGACGTTTAAAGAAGTGGATCTCAGTCCGACGGAAAGAGATTGGTTTGAGAAGCATCTGCAGTTCTGCCATATTTTCCACATGCCGAAGAGCAATCATATGGTTCAACCCATGTGGATGATGTTGTTGCGTACTGCTGCGATCAAAAGGAAAAAGGAGGCATGGTTTGTGGTGAATGGCATTCACATCCGATATGGGTTACGAGAGCATGACTCAACTGCCGCAACTATCCTCTCAACTGGCAGCGAAAAGCGTCCTCCTTCAAGATAAAGTATTTTGATGATTCGAATAAAAAGAAGATTTTAAGGGAAGACGTGAGGGATCGTCTTAAGGAAATGGGATCGGATGATAGTGGAGATAGGCTAAAGATGGCGGTGCTGTATTTCTTGAGCATCATCGTCTACTGTCCCACCAAAACCGGAGCAAAAGCGAAACCCGTGCTCGACATATTTGTAAGATACGTCGCTGATCTGGATTTGTGTAAGACATTTCCTTGGCGCAGATTCTCTTTTGATCACATGTTAGAGTCCATTGAGAGTACGATGAGCCACTATAACGGGAGGTGGGAGGCACCTGGTCGATTCCTGGTTTTTGTCTTCCTTTGGAGGTAAATTGTAGAGCTTGACTAGGTTGGTCCTTTTTGCGAAGTATAATTATATGCGTTCGTTTGTAGCTTTTGGCGTTGGAAGCCATTCCGGCACTGAGAAGTAGCATCCGAGAACCTGTTCGAGCTCCTAAGACGATTGTCCAAGGATGTGCAAGTATAAGTGGAAGGAATACGACCTGAGAGGCTGACCTCTTGAGACTGTGTATGAAAAACTCGGAACTACTAAGATTAGTAGTATTTGCAGATTTTAGTAAAACTAGAAAACTTGGTAACACTATGCAGATATTGGTAAAACTAGGAAAACTTGGTAATACTAGTAGATTTGGTAAAACTAGGAAAACTTGGTAATACTAGTAGATTTGGTAAAACTAGAAAAACTTGGTAATACTAGTAGATTTAGTAAAACTATGAAAACTTGGTAACACTGGTTGTTTAAATGTGTTTAACTTGACAGAACATTGACAATGTGTTAATAGCTACGGCTGAGGAGAAGGAGTTCTTGGATTCGATCATGGAAAAGGAGGACGATGTTGACGAGCACGATCTTGTTGTGGAGAGTTGGGAGGCGCTGGTTCACAACGGATTAACCGTTGAGTTTGAAGATATGAAGGATGAAGATGTGAAAGGGCGAGCAAAAAAGGAGGAGGAAAGAGCAGCGACTGGAGGCCGAGCTAAGAATACGTCTCTCGGGGAGGTGGTGGTCGCGATGCATACCCTGACAGATCAGCTGGGTATGATATTAGAGAAGGTCGAAGATCTTGAGGATAGGATGAAGACAGTTGAAGAGTATGTGAAGGCTCGGAAGGGTAATGTGTTTGTGCGGAAGGAGAAGAATGTTTCATTTAAGTAGGCTCTTGAACAATTTTTTCATATTTCTACATTGTCTATGAAAGTTTATGTTTTGTGTGCGATTCCAGTGATGTACTAAACCCTTGCAGATTTAAATGTTTAATAGAAAGCTATGAATTGTAATTCTTACTACATAAATGAGGGCATGTTAAAACAAAATGTCATGATTTTTCATCTGCCTAATCTTCTAAGTTTGAACGTTTCTATCTACATACCTCGCTACTTTACGATTATATTACTTTCTATGATTATTATCGATGATATCTAAGCAATGTTTGATTAATTTTAGTACGAAAAGAAAGAATTTCAAAAGTCAACTAATACCAATAATGCATAGTTATACCAGTATTACGCATAAATCATAACATAGTACAAATTAAGCGAAAACAAGTTTTACATAACAAAAGCATATAACAACCATGGTAGTGTCCTTCCCCACTTATACCTGCACATTTTCAGTGCTGGAATGGCCTCCAACGCCAAAATCTACTTGAGCTTGGCTATCTCTTCGGCATGGGTTTGAATCTATTTTCGCATTTCTTCAATCGTCTGGCTCTGCTCTTCAACCTTCCGAAGTAGCTTTGAAATCTCTTCTTCGACACCGACAACCCATGGCTGACGGAAGTGGAGTCCATCATCCTAGAAAAACAAATAGCCACATCTGTTATAGTTTTACCTAGTATTACCAGTTATACATCCGAAGAACATCCAAGTAGTTTTAACTACTTTACTAGTATTACCCAGAAAAAACCGAGAAACTCAATTAGATTTTACCTTAAATTTGGTGCAGGTGAAGTACCTACTTCCTGGTAAAGTATCTCGATCACGTTTAAACTTTGGAGTTGGAGAGACATCGTGTTTGATGTCTCCACCACATGGGCATTTTGTGGGAATCCCGTATTCGGCGACGGCGACGAATTCGAGCATGTCGTGATGCTCCTTCAGCTTCTTCATTTCTTTGCCGCGCCTCTTCTCCTCCTCGTAAGGTTCAACACCGAAATTGTCAGTCCAGTGGTAGCTAGAATCCATGGATCTCGTGAAGAAATCGTCGAAAGTGGTAGAGAGAGAGAGAGAGAGAGAGAAGTGGTAGAGAGAGAGAGAGAGAAAGAAATAGAAAAGAAGAGAGAGAGAGAAAAAAATGAGATCGTCAAAAGTGGTAGAGAGAGAGATCAAAATCTTTGGGAGATCTAAAAACTTAAAACTAAAATTTCAAATTTTGAATTTTCGGAAATTTTGAATTCGGCGCCCAAATTTTCATTTTCCCGCCGAGTTTTTGGACTAAGTAAGCAGTCCAAATGCGTTTTTGACTCTGGGCCTGTTTTAAAAATGCACATAGTTATACGAGGTTGTTAATTTTACAAAATCTTGAAAATTTTGATTTCCAATTAAATTAGTATTACACCAACAAAAACGTATATTTTCTAGTATTACAGTAGATTTTATTGGTTTTCCATATGACTCTCAGTGTTTTATGCAATAATAACTTTGAATATGGTATTTTTGTACCTTTCACTTAACAACTTGGAAATACATTAGAATGTGTTTCTTTAAGTATAAGGGAATGTTGGTCATTTTATTGGTTTTCCATATGAATATATTTCTACTTTGTATTGTTTGTTCATTATTACGTTTGTATAACATAGAAGATGTATTTCTAACAAAATTAGATGATTTCATCTGGTGATTAGGTTTTCAAATAACAAAAACATAATTAATTTCAAAAGTCAAGTAATACCAATAATGCATAGTTATACCAGTATTACCCAGAAATCATAACATAGTACAAATTAAGCGAAAACAAGTTTTACATAACAAAAGCATAAAAGTTCTACATGGGGGCATTGTCTTCTCGATATAACAACCATGGTAGTGTCCTTCTCCGCTTGGTTTTGTTCTGCGTCCTTCCCTTTCGGCGCCTTTCTCCAGTTGATGGAAATCTTTTTTCTTTCCGCCGACCTTTCTTTATGACGGGATCAGGAGGTATTATCTGCTTCTCCATGATGTAATCCGGGACAATCCACACAGACATATCGGGCACTACATAGATCGGCCTGGTATAAGCCAATGTCCACTTCTCCGTCAAATAGTATGTCGAACACAACTCATGAAGTACTATGCGGATATCACGCCTTCCATTTTTCTTGAAGGAGATGAAAGCGGATAGTGCGTGGAGGCAAGGATACATATGAATATCATAGAGCCTGCAAGTGCAAGTTTTGTTTGCCAAGCTCACCAAATATAGCTTTTCGTCTTTTGAAATTACCTCGTATTCAAGCTCATAACCGTTTACCTCCCTCACATATAATTTCTCAGCATCAGGCCAAATCAAGAAGTTCTCAACAAAAGGAACCAGTTTGTTCGCACTCGTTCCTGACACGGACTCGTTCCTATGCTCGTTAAACCAATCATAAAACTTTCGAACTATCGTATCAAGCATGGGTATTAAGGAGTACTTCCGGGCATCCATAAAAGTTTTGTTTAGAGATTCCACGGAGTTGCTAGTGTCGAGGTTGTATCTAGCGATCGGAGATAAACATCTAGCCCATTTTTCTGGCACGGTGGTTTCCTCCACATACTTCGCCGCTGAAGGAAATCTCTGCTTAAACGCCTCGTAAAGCATATTGAACTCAGCCACCGTGTGAGCCTTACCGCACTCTTGGAATTTTTCGGCGACAACGGCTCTGCTTGCGCTTGGAGCATTACCTTTAACGTTTTGAGACAAATGCCATAAGCAAAACTCATGATGAGCTTGTGGATAGACGTTAGCTATGGCGTTGATGAGGCTTACATTTTTGTCACTCACAAATACCAACTCGGAAGAGTCGTCTACAACGGTTTACAGCTTCTCGAAAAACCAGGCCCAACTAGCATTATTCTCGCCGTCGAGTACACCAAATGCTATGGGATAAATGTGACGATTGGGATCCTGAGCTGCGGCGAAACTAGTACACCACCAAATCCGGTCTTCAGAAAAGTTGCATCCACAATAATCACTTTCCTCATGAACTGAAATCCATCAATGCAGGCTCCCAAAGCTATGAATAGGTACTTGGATTTTCCCACCTCATCCAGTTCCACAGCCGTTTTCGTACCCTGATTCAGCTCCTCTAACACGTACAAATAACTATACAACATCATGTAGTTATCTTCCGGGCTTCCACGCAAATCGCAAATTGCTTGATTTTTCCCTCTCAAAGCCGTGGAGTACGATACCTCTACACCAACTATGTCCTTCACAAGTTCCATGATGACTCTAGGAGTTGGAGTCTCTAGTTTCCCGGGATATGCCTCACTCACAATAGATGCGACTAGATGTACTGTTCCTTTCCTCTTCACGCTGCCTTCTTCACTCTGACTAGTGCGGTTGCATGTGTGCATCTTCGTGTACGATCTAATCGAGAAACCATCCGAGTTTGGGATCTTCGCTGCTCGTACACTCCATTTACAAATTCGTTGAGCACATTTGGCCACCCATCGCACGGTATCCGATTTGTTTATAACATACCCGAAAGAGTTAACAAATGCGCCTCTATGAACCAACTCTACAACAGCTTTCTTACTAGGAAATTCTTGACGAATACTCAAATCCAAACCGTCATCCCATGGCTCTAAACTCTGACTACATTCAACAACAGTTGGTTCCTCAACATAATAATCATGCATATACGATGAATCCACATCGTTACTCTCACATTCATCATCTTCATCATCATCATCGTCATCCTCTTCTTCTTGATTTCCTTCTCTGTTGTCAACATACAACGTAATGGCATTGAGTCCTATTTCTCCGCTTCCATCATCATTGCGCTGCGAATCTATATAGTTTATACCATAAGAGCTTTTCCCCGCTCTCGACTGTTGCTCGGGCAGTTCCGATTTACTCAACAACTCCACATTCAAAACACTTCTACGGTTCTCATTATCTAAATGCGTTAGATACACCAACAGATCCTCATCATCACAAATAAACGACTTTTCCTCACATCCAACCAACCTAGCAATGTAACTCAATTGCAATTTAACCTTACTTTCGTCTAACCCAAGCTTCTTGTATAACCTAGCTTCTACCATGGACATTGTTATCTCCTCAACTGATGTCTTGAACACTAGACCATTAATGTGACATTCGCATTTATAATGTATGTTGACGTTGCTGCTCATTTTATCCTGCCAAACCAATACCAAAAAACTCATTCAATATTATTTTTTGTTCACAGTTATACCCTAGTTTTTCCCAGTTGTACACTATTTATTCTCAGTTATTTACTAGTTTTACTAGTTATACATCATCTCACAGTATTACTAGTTTTACTAGTTGTAATATCATCCCCAACCCAGATCGAACTCACCCAGATCGCAGTATTACTAGTTTTACTAGTTGTTGTATCATCCCCAACTCAACTCAGATCAAACTCGAACTCTCTCCACCCGGATCCAGTCCATTTTTAGATTTCAAAAATTTACAATTCACTACGATTCAACCATTGTAATGCATTTGTTAGTCAATATAGAGTCATATTCAACCCAGAAACATTCGTTAAACACCCAAATTTTCCCAAAATCCCTAAATTTCCCTAAATCCTTACTTTCTCCAAAATCCCCAAAATTTACATCCATGATTCAATGCAACCAAACCTCGATTTTAGAACACAATGCAGCTCCGGCGGTGCAACGGCGGCGAATGTGACGTCGCCGGAGGTTGTCGTCGACGGTGGCGAAAGTGACGTTGCCGGAGGTGGAGGTGGAGGAGGGAGTGTCGAACGTGAGAACGTCGTTCATTTTTTTTTTTTTTTTTTTTAAAACAATTTAAGAGATTAGAAGAGATAAGAGGAGAAGAGATCTGACCAATTTATCTCCAATTTCTCTTCATTAAGGGTTATAGAGATTTAAAGGGGACAATGTTGCCCAATTGTTTTTTATAAAGGATATATAAGATGTTGACCCTGTGGTATGGTTTTTCCGTAAATTCCTTTTTCCAATTAAAAAAAAATTCAAAACTAATTTGCAGATATAACGGGATATTTTAGCTCCATTTTTCAGCAAGAGTGAGTTTTCAGACGATTTCTCCTTCCTTCATCTCCCTTCAAGGCTTTGATCTATCTCCCGATAAAATCTCTTCCCAGTCTCGCGTCTTCGTCCTATCAACGGACAAGATCTAATTTTAGGTTGAACGATATGTGTCGGCGTTTTGGCTTCGGCTGAGGTCGGTGTTTTGGCCGTAGGGTTCATCGGAGCTCTGTTTCGCGTCGTCTCAGGGAGTAGCGAAGCAGCCTGTATCGCGGTCATTAATGGGTGGATCGGGCGGACCTGCGGGCAAAATAGGTAAGTATCTTCTTTGTTTCTCACTGTTTTCGATTTCGGATTCAACTTGTTTTTTTCTTGGTTTGTGACTCGATCCGTTCTTATTTCGAGTCGATCCGTTCTTTTTCTGGGTTTGTGACTTTGATAGATTAAAATCATGTTTCTAACTCGATCCGTTCTTATTTCGAGTCGATCCGTTCTTTGTGATTCTGATTTGTTATTTTTCTGGGTTTTATTCTTTTGTCGATGGTGAAATTAGGGTTATCTTTGTGATTCTGATTTGTTATTTTGCTTACACATGTAACCATGGAAGATTATATTTTATAGAGTAGCTGCATATCATCTGGTCTAGGAAGTGTAATTGAATCTGAACTCTGCTGTGTACCATACTTAGCTTTTCGATTTGGTTCATCGCTAGTGAGAGTGTTAGTACAAGAGTAATGTGTTCTTGTTAGGGATGGAGTGGGTCTCAGAGACGAGATATCCCTTGTCGTCTCTGCAAGATTTGTGTTTGGTGCCTTAGGATGTGTGATGCTAGGATGAGTAAGTCTCAAAACTTCTCTCTGCATCAAAACTCAAGTCTCCTTTTGGTTTGCTACAAAACTCAGTTTTGAACACTCTAGACTAGTTCTTTGGGTGGTGATTAATAAAAGCCTATTAAGTTATATGAACTAGCATCATATTTCTGGTCATGAGATCATAGTAATACTCTGCATTAACCGGGTTTTTACATATTTTGCTCTTCCATGAGTCATTTACATTTTTCTGGTCAGGAGAAAATATAACTTTTCTGATTTGTGTCACAATTTCATGGTGTGGATGACGCCATTGACAAGAGCAAGAAAGTGTTGACTGCTATGTCACGGAGAATGACACGGAATAAAGGGATCATCTCATACAAGCTTTCACGTTAATATACTCAAAACATAATTCATCGTGATTGTGTGTGTATATACTATATATATATATATGATGGTTGATTCCCTTGTATTCCAAATACGTTGTGGATTGAAGTGGCAATACTTTAAAACATTCATCAGATATTGTTTTATTTTGACCAATGTACAGCCCATTTGGTCATGGTTCTTAATGGTCATGGTATTTAATGGATATGGTCATTTTGTCCACAATCAAAATGGTCTTTAATGGACATGCCCAAATGGACTTGGACAGCCCAAATGGACTTGGACAGCCCATTTTGACAGCCCTAGTTGTAGGTTTTCAGTAGCAACTTAGTAACAAAAAAAATAAAAAACCAGTCGGTAAACAGTCGTAAAAAATGCCAAAAATTACAAAACCGATGCTCATTTCAGTCGTAAATAAGTAGCAAAATTAGTAGGTAATCAGTAGTAAATTTTTGCGACTGATTAGCGACTGAATAGTGACCGCATAGATCAGTCGTAAATCAGTAGCAATTTTGCGACTAATTGTATTTGCGACCAGACCTTTACCTACAACAGATATCAGTCGGTAATCAGTCGTAACAGGGTTTTTTGCTACTGATTTCCGACTGTTTTTGCAGTAGTAAAAAAACTGTTTTTTGTAGTGTAGGTATGTAGTCCATCGCCTCCGGTGTCCATCTAGGTGCTGCTCCTTCTCGGAGTCTAGGGACAGAGTTAGAAGGTAAGAAAACAAAGTAGGACTCACCAACATTAGTGCAATATTTGTAACTAAATCTGTCGGGGTCGAGTGAAGCGCGAGAGATCGTGCGGTCTCGGGAGAATTGCATCAAGTCGAACCAACTTCCTTGGAGTGGAACCTCTTTCGAGAAATCGAAGTGCACGGCTTGTAGAATCACCGTGATGATGCTTCCAAAGGCGGTAGTAGCGTCCTCGGGTACTGTGGCGGGCGCGTCGTGTTTTACCTTCACCAAGTTCTTCGCGACGATACAATCATAGCAAGCATAGTGCGGGTCATCGGTGAAAGGTAATTGGATGGTGACAATCTCGCCTTTGAGGACACTCCCACGTTCGCTCTCGAGAAAATGGTGTGCGCTAAGAGCTTGTGTGTATAGCGGAGAGCGGGATGTGTGAGTAGGGCGGCTTTGAACCGTCTGTTGTCGTAGACGCCTTGTTCCATTATGCTCCACAGACCTTCATCGGGATTCTCCTCGGGGTGAATCTCGTCGAGATATTGAAGCTTCAAAGTTTCACAAAGTTCTGGGATCGTTAGAGCAAAAGAATATCCGCGAACAGTAAAAATAAGTGTACCATTGTTCGCTCTCGTATTAGAGCGTCTCTTGTAGCACATGGTGATGGTCGATAAGAATTCTTTGGTGAGATCTTCATAAGTAGGGAGGTTGAGCTCCCTGAAAGGTCGAAGGTTAAGTGCGTCGAGATACCAAATCACGTTTTCTCTAATCTCGAGCGCGTCGAGAGTCGAGTAATCTATGCGAGGTGTTGATTTGATAACCATCTTGTTGAGCTTCTCAAGGTAATCGATATTCGGGTCCATAGGTTTCCTGACATATCGTACATTTGGTCTTTGTTCCGAAGGTGGTATTGGTTCGCGAGGAGGAGAAGGTGTTGGGTCACGTCGCGGTGGTGGAACACGAGTTCTAGTCGAACGTTGTCGACTTGCCAAGACTCGCCAAGATTTGTGTCACCTCCTACGCTTCGTGTATCCGAGCTCTCTTCGCTCTCCTTGGTTCGATTATTGGTCAATCTCCGGGATGACTCTCCTATGTAACCGCTCTTCTTTGAGCGAGTTATTCTCATTCTCTCGTGGTCCATTGTGCCTACAAAATAGAAAACAATTCTCGGAAAAAGTATGAATATGGTTGTGATTGAAAATTTTCGTTATACGAATATATTAATTCTAGTATCAATTCAATCAATCAAACGAGAAATAATGATCACAAGTTTAAACAAATCGAGTTCATGATCGTGAATTCTGGGTTTTTGACGTTCTTGCATAAACATTTCTAGATATCGATTTTAAGTTCAAATTTATGCAAATTTCAGTAGATTACAATTTGTTAATTTACGATATAACTAGACTTGTTCAAATTAATCAAAATTAATCTCCAAATTCGTTTTTGTTTAAGCTTGAAAATTCCAATCACAAGAATCTCAAATCCAAGGGAATTAAGTGCTAAAATTGAAGTTCTAATCATTCTAGAAGTTCAATCTAGAGTTCTCTAACAATTTATAACCATCAAAGACATAGATCTAGTGAATTCAAGAAAAACACTAGGTTTGTGTTCATATGAAAAAGTAGAGATTTCGGTTCGTACCTTATTGGAATTGACGGGATGAGTGAGGAATTGAAATCTTCTCCGAAAAAGAGTGAGAATGGACCGAAGAATTTTGGAAGAGAAGAAGAAAGAGAGCTTGAATCTTTAAATGAAAAAAGAAGTTTTCTGTTTTTCAAAAACTTTTGTCACTTACCTTAGCGGGACACGGGAATTAAACCGGGTTTGGTTCAATTTCATGTCGAGAACATGTTCGGGATTGCACGGTTTAGTGTCGGGAATTGTCGGGATTGGTTTCGGCTCGGAATGGGCAGGCCGCGGGTTCACCTTGCGCGACCACGGCCAAGTGTCTTCTCGACGTGGGATCGGCCAACGACGGCGCGGTCGATCGGCCCTCCGTTGCGGGTCCGGTTATTCCAGCCACGGCTAGGTGGCGTTCTTCTCGGGTCGTCTTCTCCTTCGTCGTTTCACGTTCTGTTTCAAACGTCGTCTTCATTTTTTTGTGTTTTCTTATTTTTTTTTATTGTTTTTGGGTTTTTTGGTTTCATATAAAGCCTGAAATACTAAAAATAAAAACGTTAATAGAAAAAGAAAAATAAAAGAAAGAAAGACATACCAAATGGGTTGCCTCCCATTAAGCGCTTTTGGTTAAAGTCGTTAACTCGACTTTTTGGCGAGACTAGGCGTGAGAAGTAGATGTCTCGGGAACAAATGTTCCTTTGGAATCGTCTTGTTTATGACGTGTTTCGCCTTTCTTCGGTATCACCTTCTTCTTTCCACGTTTCTTCTGAATTTTTGTGTTTCGATGAGCTTGTCTTGTTTTATCAATCATTCCTTCCTCTTTCTCATCCTTGGTGTCTTTTAAATCTGGTGGAATTTTAATTGTAATTTTTGCAAATGGTTTAGAAGTGATCGGTGGACTTACCTTGGGTGGTTCCATCTTAATCGACTCACCTTTCTCTTTTCCTTTGAAAATCGAGTTTTTCATCTTATGTTTGTCCCTCGGATTTGGAATTTCGTCCGGGACAATAGGATAGAGCCTCCTTCAATCAAGGATGGCGCCAATGGTAGCTAAGAAGGGTCTACCAAATATCAACGGTCTATCCTTGTCTCGTTCTATTTTGAGAACTTGAAAATCAGTGGGAACGATTTTGTTTCCAATAAGGATTTGAAGATCATGGATCGCTCCTTCGGTTTTCTTTTGTGATGAGTCCCCAAAAATTACGCTCACGGTAGATGGCGTGAGATTCATTATACCGAGTTTCTCGGCAAATGTCTTAGACATGATGTTGACGTTGGCTCCAAAATCACACAAACAATCTGCAAAATAAATTCCCAAAATCCAACAAGAAAAAGAAAAACGTCCCGGATTATCGGCTTTTCTAAGCCTTTGAAGCGGGGTTAGTTTCGGTACATCGAATGGTGGTTTTTGGATCATCTTAGATTCGGTAACGTCTCGTCCATAGAGTGGGACAAAAATCTCTAAACTAATCTCTCTGGTCTCTCTCTCTCTAATTGAGTCTGTAAAATAAGTATAAATAGGTCTTCAACTCGTTTTGGTCGAGTTAGGGTTTGACGGAAAAAGACAGTTTTGGCATCGAGTGAAGAAACGACTTGATTTAGGCAAAATTGGTTCTGGCCGCGGGTCCATAGCTTCTGGCCGCGGCGAACTGGCCTCTGGCCGCGGCGAACTGGCCTCTGGCCGCGGCGAACTGGCCTCTGGCCGCGAGAGGAATGGCTCCAGGGGCAGCGAAGTGGTAGTTGGTCGCGGGTCTGGCTCCTCGACCCGCGGTGGACTGCTTCTCTGGGCAGCTTCGTCGGTTTTCAGTGCTTCGGGTATATTTTAGGATCCAACCATTGGATTGTCCCCACTCCAATTGAATTTAAAAGCTGGTTGTTTCTACTTTGTTGTGTCCAAATTTGGTGATTATCAGGCGGTGAGAATGTTTCCTATGATGGCAAGACTTCTGACGGTCCGAATTTATCCAAAAACGTACTTTTGTTCCGAAATGCACTCTTTTACTCTGAGTTACCTGAAATGTCTTTCAAAACACTAAAACATGGAAATCATTTGAAAACTATTGAAAACGGAGTTAAAACACCTGCAAAATAATATGAAAGTGATCCATAAAAATGGTCAAAAACCGGTGTTATCAATTCCCCAGACTTAAGACTTTGTTTGTCTTCAAACAAATTTGTCCTCAAACAAAACAAAACCAAAACTTGGAAAGATCAAACAAAAATCATCGGGAACTAGGAATCTCAGAGACTGTCCTTCTAAACCATAACCATCGAACTACATCGATCGCAATCTAGCCTAGAATATTCTCACTAGAAGTTCCGTAACACTAGTCCACGGTATCCGTCATACGAAATGTAAACTTTCAAAATCCAAAAATCAGGTCAACTAGCTCTCTACATTCATTAAGTATAGGCGTGGGTTTCTCATCAAAAAGATTAAACCAAGATAATCGATGCTAGGTATTTAAGGCATTTAAAGGTGAGGTTAAGAGTGTTTCGGGTTACCATAATTTCGCCGGAGGGTGCGAGATATTATGCAAAACAACAAGAGAGGACGGACCTATTGATCAGCATAACTTCAAGTGACTTCTTCTTGCGTAAAAATGTTGCACTTCCTTCTTTCTCCGAAAACAGAAGTTTTTTGTCATTCCCCCATACTTAGAATTTTCTGTGGGCTCGGAATGACAGACTTCTCACAAACGAACCATGAATGCCTCATAAGTATTTCGACCAATCTAGACTCTTTTTAGGCTTTTGTTTCCTTTCACTTTCGATTATTTTCGATTTTTTTTTTGAAAAGGGGAAACGCCTTTATGATATAGAGTCTTAGGGGCACGAAAATCTACCATGTTTTTGAGATTTTTCAAGGCATAACCAAGCTCACATCTTTGTTGAATTCACCTCCACCGATAGCATATAGTCTCCGTCTTTAGTGACTGAAAAATGTGTCGTTCCTCCCTCTCCGGAGTTTTTGCACATATCTGCACATTAGACACAAAGAGAGTTGCATGAGGTTTGAACAATGGTTAAGTTTCGGGTGGGATACCAACTAAAGATGAGCTGGCCATTCATGTACGACAAAGAGTGGTAAAAGGTAAAAGTACGTCATGAATGTATGGTTCGTTATCTTTGCCTAAACATTTGATGAGAAAATTAAGTCAAGATTAAATCCAAATAAAATAGAGATAGCATATTCCATCCTAAAGAACCTCTATGGTCTAAATTCCTCTGGGGATTTCGCATTAACAGAAACTCTAGCTACCGCCTAGTCTAGAACCAAATTACGAAAGATCATATTACTAGGAGATAGCGTAGAAGCACACTGGTCGGTTATCGTCATGGGTTCCTTTCATCATTCCCTCAAAACGTATTCCTACGCTTTTCGAAAAACTTGAATTTTTTTAAGAAAACGTCGAAAAATGCAAAATGCAAACAAATGAAAGAAGTGGTGGTTAGTAAGGGATGTAATCCTCCCCCAGACTTAAATCACACTGTCCTCCGTGTGAAATAAATCGGGTAAGGACGAATAAATACATGGATGTAATAAAAAAAATTTAAGGGAAAAAAAGCTTACATGGATGCGGTTGTGGAATGGATGTGGGAATGGAATGGTGGTGAATGGGGGATAGTAGATGGTGATATGGTGATGGAAATGGATGTGGGGGTTTTTGGGAATGGTTTGGAATCGATCGAGGATCGAAACAAATCGTTCGAGATCGGCAGGGGGTTGGCCACTGGTCGGAGTCGTGCAGCTGCGGTCATTGGCAAGCTGGCCGCAGGTCGGTTGATCGTGACCGCGACCAAGGGCTGGTTCGCCGCGGGTCGGTGAGACGCACCCGCGGTCGAGCTTCTTCATGCGGTCAAGTACTTCCTTCCGGTTCGGGTTGGACCGAGCAACTTCGAACCGTGTCTCCATCTTTTTGTTTTTTCGGTTTTTTTTTTATTTTTTTTTTGGTCTTTTTATTTTTGTATAAAGCTGAAACTAAGGAAAAAAAAAATTAGTAGAAAAAGAAAGAAAAACGTACCTAAAATGGGTTGCCTCCCATTAAACGCTTTTGTTTAAAGTCGTTTAGCTTGACGTTGGTATCGAAGTGAGCTTAGTCGTAAAAAGACAGTGTCTTACGACAAGTCTTCTTTGATCTCTTACTTGATCCGTGAAGCCTCTGCTTACTCGATCCGTGAAGCCTCTGCTTTACCCTCAATAAATGGGCTCAAACATGAAATCTGGTCTTTGCAAAAATATCAATCATTCTTGTGGAGAGCTCTGACTGCCAGTGGTGGACATGCTTACTTCTAGAAGGATTAGGATAGATTCACGTTGTCAAACGTGTGGCCTGGAGTGTGAAAGCAATAGTTTTTGAAAAAATATTTATGTATATCTCTTACAAGAAAGATTTTAAACATACGCAAATGGATTGATGATTCTGGGATTTGATTTATCCCAGTAAATCTTTCAAGTATATTAATTACCCAGCTGCCAGCTCTCTTATCTTCTTATTCATGTCTTTTGTGTTTCCAAAACTCTTTAGTGATTTGATGCTTCTATGAAACCTAATATCCCTATAGTGCATTAGCTTTCTCCTGTTTTCGTTCATGCATTGTGTGATGCTAATATTGTGTATTACGATTTTACTTACCAAAATCACAGAAAGTTATGATATGAAATAGTATAACCACTGATGCTCCTACCGTGAGTGGTTTCAAGTCTCTCTAGTCAGAATTGGATTAGCCACTGGAATTCCAAAGGGCATGGGAATTATGCAGTTTTACAGAAAAGGGAAAATAATTCATCCCATCACAGAAAGCTGTGAAAGGACTTGTTGTAACACCTGAACATATTGTACAGAAGCCTGTTTGATACACCTTAAATTGTTCAATGATCGAAATGAGCAAACCTAAAGGAGTCGGAATCAGAATCATATATTAACTCGACCAGCACTGGACTTTTAGACCTTTTGAGTCTTAATAAGGACAAAAAACAAAACATGAAATAGCACCATAGTATCTTGGACAAATTACACAGCCTATCTAGACTAAAGAGCTAGCTAATATATTTCACCGGAAGGCATGCATCTTCTCATCATCAATCTACCAAACGATTGGTTACAAGCCCAGAACACAACAACAACAACAACAAAAAGACGAAACCCACTCTCTTACACATTGTTAACTTATTGATCATTCAATAAAATATGGTTATCGTTCAAAAGGGAAGCAAGGAAGAAAAGAAACGTCAACTGAGTAAAGATTAAGTAGAAGCATTATAACAAACAAGCAATATCTTGAAGAGTTGCAATCTTGGACAAGCAAACAGTTTTGATGGAAGAAGCAAAGGTTACATTATGCAAAGACAATAACCAAATTTATGAAATAGAGATTAAACTCTGGAAATAACAAACAGGATATCCAGTGGATTCATCATCAAAAACAGCACGCTCATTTTCGGTTTCGAGGTCAAGTGTCATCAGTGTTTTCATTTGCACACGATCATAAAACAGCAACTTCTTCTTCTTATTCTTCTTCTTCCCATCCAAAAGTGCTAGTGGATGGAACGCGCAAAGTGTTGGGCTACCATAAATAACATAAGTTACAAGCAGATTTATGGAACAAATTTTGTCCCATGTCTTGTTGCCTGAATTGAACGACCATATCACTTGGATGTCGAGCTTGCTATTCTTCTCGGATACGCACAAGCGGTTGTCGAGGTTGCAAATGACGATCTCGTAATGATTACACTCTGGATTGGGTGCAAATGGAGCTTTAGATATGACTTGAAAAGCTTTCGGTGTGAAGATCGAAAGATACAACTTTGGTTTCTTGGAGGCATTCCGTGAACCAATGAAGCGACCCATCTACAAACACAGGATCGGCCCAACCATCAATCCGATAAGGAGAAGCGGGAGTGACATACCTCCAAGCGTTGGTGCTAAAGTCGAAAACTTGGCATGTAGTAGCGTTTTCAAGGCCTATTTCTGAAGAGTTGTATAGCCAAACGGGCTTGTATGTGCCTCTGAAAATGTCTTGACCGAATCCAAGTTTAAAGAGTGGGTGTCCAAGGTGGAAGTAACTGTTGATATTGGCAGAGAGGAAGAGGGCGATACCATCTAGTGGTGGGATTGACCACAAAACCGGATTTTTTGTGATGATAAAGACAAACGAGACCGTCACAGCTATTAAAGGAGACGGAGTACTGCGTGTTGTTCTCCTTCTCCCAAGGAGTAGGGATCTTGACCGATGAGGATGAACCCAACACCAGTGTTCTTACAGATTCTATGGCCGGCGGGTGAGGAGATCCTGACACCATGAGTACGTCTGGATCTCCTGATTGCTGACGCTGCTTCAACTGTCTATCTTGAAAGAATGGTGATTCGATACTTGATTTCCATTGCTTCGATACAGCCTTGAATCTCAGCAGAGAATTCACCGGAAGTCTCTCCAAGATAAGCTCTACGACATCGTGTAGCAGCGGCGATTCCATCATCAAGCGACGTTTTTTCCACATTCTTGCTTTGTCAATAAAAAAATTTCTAGAGGTTTCTAGTTTTTCCATCAGATTCTCTCTCTCCAAACGACACAGATCTTCTCTTATCTAAAACTCAGAAACCTCTTCGAACCCTATCTATTTTCTTTTCTTTTTTTTTTCTTCTGGGCTTTGAATTTTCTTTGGGCTCAGGAAGCCATATATGATTTAAACCAACGTCTTTCGTCCGTTATTTAAAATTTTAACTAAAACCCGACAATCGATATTAAAAAAAATTGGGGCCCACCAAAACATATCTCACATAGAGAGTTAGACTGGTTGTAAGACGTATCTATAATATTAGAGAAATTGATCAAAATAGCACTTTTTGAAAACTTTCTGACCAAACTAGCACCTATATTAAAATATCCCGTTTATAGCATTCATTTAGGAGATAAAAGACTCTCCTCGTTCTCTCCGTCGACAAACCTTTCTTGCTTCAGTTGTCGATTCTTCTTCTGGTAAATAAAAATTCACCCACCGATCCCCACACGCAGCTACTCATCGCCGATTTTCTTCGCCGACAGGAGAAAGAATTGAGTTAGAAGACGAATCCGATTTTATCGCCGGCCGATCAGTTTGTTCGTTTTTTTTTCCATTGTACAGCAATTGATTCGTGAGGATATATATTTACTGGGTAAAGTAGCGTGATTCGGATTTTTCAGTTTGCGTGATTGATATATCATGGTTTTTACCCTATTTAAGCCATGATATAAATCCTTTTTATAGAGTCTTTATAGTATTTTGGAGTCTTTTAGAGTCTTTTGCAGGTCTTAGCACGTTTGGAGCATTATTGGAATTATTGGAGCTTTCTGGACCAGTTTGGAGCAAGAGCAGAAGTCGTGTTGCTGAGTAGCTGATTTCACGAGAAGCATCGATCGATACCCCCTGGTATCGGCAAGACACGACCCGCGAGTTTTCCAAGACTTGAAGAATTGTAAAAGTGCCCAGAAGTCTTTAATAATTACAAGAAGACCCCAAGTCGTGATTTAGGTTATAAATAGGATTTTACAGCCACTTGTTTAGGCTATACTTTATTTTGCTTTAGTTTAAGAGAGATTTTGGTGAGAGACAAGTCTGATTTCCCTTCGTCCGAGATCAGATCTCAAAACCTTTGTTTCTCTTTCTGATTTTATATAGAGTATTTATTCAAACATGTCTATTGATTTAATCTTCATGTCTGAGTAGATCTCCTGTTAGGTTTGGGAATTCTCATAAGGGATTTCCTTGAATGCTAGGTTGATTAGTTATTTAGGGTTCATAATCTGAATTAGTTCTTCATCTTAGGTTGTTCTCATAGCTAATTCTAGATTGATCACATAGAACTTAGATCTTAGGATAATCGATTAGGCACGACAGTGCAATTAATTACCTGATAGAACTTAGGGTGAGCAAATTGATTATTCGCAAAGAAATTTGGTTTAATTGATTTGTGAACATATCAAACTTGAAATTAAGGCTGATTTATTCTTAGGGATTTGCAAAGAAATTTGGGATTCTGAAGTTTAGATTTAGATAGTTTTCGCAACGACAGTTGGTTAACTATACTCTGATTTGAGTTCTAGAACCGTGCGTAACTTGAACCCTGATTAGTTAGTTTATTGTGCATTCATTGATTTCCTGAGAAATATCCCTGAACCTATCTTTTTCCCATTGAATACAACTAGTTTACTACTTTCTGTTTTCTGCTAAACCTGAATTGCTTAGCTTAACTTGATACTATAGAATTTATTGTGTGATTTCTGTGAGTCCTTGTGTTCGACCCCTAACTAGACTACAACTACTGCTTTAGTACTGTTAGGGTATTAAATTGAGCATATCAGTGATCTATAATTAACTGGCGCGAGATTGTGATCCAGGGATCGCTGCCTAATTAGGTGAGTTTTCATCGCAATTCATGATCTCGATCTCATGGTTTTGGTGATTTGTGTTGGTAATTTCTTTGAATCTGATGTCGAATTTCGAAATTCCGGTTACATATTTGGCCGACGAGGTCTGCAGTTTCATCGAGATCTGATTAGCTTTTTGTTTGTTCCTACGTAAATTGTAAAAAACTTCCGACATGAGTCTCAAGTTTCGCTGCGCTATGCATGTTTCAAAAAAAAAAAAAAAAATTATGATCAAGGGTTCATTGTAAATCTGATCTGTATACCCTGATTTTTCATTTGACTTTCAACATTCATAAATCTCTAGCTGATTACCTCGGATTTGTAGACCATTAGTATCACAGTTGTTTAAAATGTATACTTAATTTTGCTGGAGATGATCATGGTGTAAACGTTTTGTGTTGAATCTTTGCAGCTTGTTTTGTTATGCATAATTGAGAGATGGTGGTCAAGAGGAGGTTAAATTGTGTCTCTAATGCCTTTGATTTCCCCAATATTCCCAAGGCTCCTCGTTCAAGCAGGGTAAAGATTCGTGTGCTTTATTTGGATTCGTTTATTTATTTAATTCGTATCTGATGACTTGTGGTTGCTGTTTTCTAGAGGAAGGTATCAGGTAAGAGAGATGATGTTGAGAGTCAGATCAGTGCAATTGATTTGCTCGCTTCTCTGGCTGGAAAGTTGCTGGAAGAAAGCGAAAGTTCCTCAACGTCTACCTATGCATTTGAAGGGGATAATCATCGTCATTTGGGTGCAGAGATTAAGCAAGAACATGAAGATGTCTATAATAAGCCTTGTAAATCCGAGTTTCCTCATCAAGAGAACCCTGCGTTAAAGTCGACTAGTGAAAATACTAGCGAAACGTGTTTGCAAATTTCGTCTCTGGAAAATGATTGCATTTTGGAGCAAACACCGGTTTCTGATTGTAAGAGAGCTCGTGGTTTGAATCCCCTAGTACGGTGTGAAAATAAGAAAGGGGATTGTGATTTCATCATTTGTTCGTTTAGGAAATCTTTCCGAAATACGTTATATATGTTCCTAAATACGATTCATTTTCAAGAAATTATCATTTTTCATCATTTGTTCATTTCAGAATACTTTCCGAAATACGTTATATATGTTCCTAAATACGTTTCATTTTCAAGAAAGGATCAGTTTTCATCATTTGTTAATTAAGGAAGTCTTTCCGAAATACGTTATATATGTTCCTAAATACGATTCATTTTCAAGAAAGGATCAGTTTTCATCATTTGTTCATTTAGGAAGTCTTTCCGAAATACGTTATATATGTTCCTAAATACGATTCATTTTCCAGAAAGGATCATTATTCATCATTAGTTCATTTAGGAAGTCTTTCCGAAATACGTTATATATGTTCCTAAATACGATTCATTTTCAAGAAATGATCATTTTTCATCATTTGTTCATTTAGGAAGTCTTTCCGAAATACGTTATATATGTTCCTAAATACGTTTCATTTTCAAGAAAGGATCAGTTTTCATCATTTGTATCTTTCTTTCTTTATTTGTGTCACTACAAGAAAACTGTCTATTTCCAACGAAAATTTACGACCGTTTTAAATCGATGTAACTTTACGACGAAATTACGACGACTTTACGACGAAATATGTGTTCGATGTAAAATCGTCGTAAATATGTGTCGTCGTAAAATCGATGTAAAATTACGACTAGTTTACGACGACATTACGACGACAACATAAATCGTCGTAATACCGTCGTACATTTACATCGATATTACGACGAATATGTTTTCTGTATATTACGTCGATATTACGACGATTTGACGTCGCATGTTGGCA
>PKML01047354.1:65246-83355 GCA_002933935.1 Eutrema yunnanense | reverse complement strand
ATTATTTTTAATACTATATATTTTAAAACAATAATCAATTCATATATATTCAAAGAAAAAACATATTCAAAATATTGCTATATTTTCTACTATAGTTTATTATATTTTATTTGAATATATATCAAAAACAAAATTGATATATATATATATATATATATCAATATATATATATATTACTCCCCGCTATAATTACTCCCCGCTATAATTTATAGAGTTATTTAACAGTGCATATTAGAGTCATGTTTTCAAGATTATAAGTTTTTACGAGTTAATCAGAATAATATTTTAGTTCACTGCAAAACGGGTTAAATAGATAAATTATTACAAATTGACAGTTTTATCTATAATCATTAGTTAGCTATATTGTAAATTTCAGATAAAATCAGTTTTCTTAGATTTCAAAACAATTTTTTTTAAAAACATTATTCCGCGCTATAATTAGCGCGGGTTAAATCCTAGTTTGAGTTTAGATACGTGGACATTACAGATGAATTTGACACGTATCAGATTGTCAAAGCCACCTGAAGCGATTTTCCGCCAGATTTCAGCCTCCGGTAACACCCCCTTAAGACCGATCAAAGAACGATCGTTAGCAAAAATTAAACAACAAATAAACGACGGAATCCTTAAAAACGACGCGATTACTTTCATGGCATAGCTAGTCATATCTTTGAAGACCTTCGTATCTTCGAGATCCTCAGCCGACGGATTCAAGGCGGTTGTGCCATGGATCAACCCGAACAGCTCGGCACATTGATCCATGTTATTAACAAACGGCTCCTCCTTCTCCTCGTAGCTGTAGGAGAAGCGGTTGTCGATCTTTTTGACAGCCTTGATTCGCCTCCTCTTGGCTGCCTCAACTACATCGACCTGCTCCTGTTCGTCAGCAGGCCTTTTCTTCTTCTTCTTTTTATCCTCTTTGGCCAGAGCGTATCTCTCCTCTCGCCGGTGGTATTCCACCAATCAGATTATTCCCGGCTTTTGATAATGTTGTATTAGTCTATTCTAAGTTCTAACTAGATAGATAGCTTTTCCAGTCCATAAACGAATTATAAAAAAACTTGATTTAGTATTCTAAGAAGATAAAGTTTAGAATTGATTCTACTAGATTTTGAATTCTCGCTTTAAAACATGTACGTAAAAAATGTTAAATTACTTTTCTGTTTTTGATGGATGAACTTATTTTAAATAAATTTATATGACGGTTGAAAATAACCAGAGTACGTTGCATCTATCTATTTATATACTTATTTGTGTAGTGATTTGCTTACGTGTCGTTTCCTCGGTGAGTTTCGGAACCGTTTTTTTTTTAATTTACCTAAAACCGACACTTACTAAAACCTAACAACCCTAATGAAATGATATTGCTTTCCATCGAAAATTGATAATACTCTCAAATTGAGAATAATTGGATCAAGAGATCTTCTTGAAAATGCAGAGTAAGTTTGGCCTTGAGTCGCAAGCAAGGCATCATGTTTACATTGTAAAGCTAATTGGAATGGCGGTAATTAGGAAAAAGCGTTTGATTATGTAATGTGTTTACGAAAATCTATAGATTATGGGAGCTGGTGACCATTATTGTCATGTTCTGAAGTTGGTGTGAATATTCTATGTTAGATTTCTGATTACTTTCACAGTGTTCTCGCTTCGCTGTTTCTTTCGGCTCCTTGTTATTTGAAGATAGTGAATTTTGATTTGAGTTTTTCTTCTATTATTGGTTGATTTTTCAGGATGCTTAGTGATTATAAAGTGTCGACGATCAACTATGGCATGCAATAGTTCTTTATTGAATTCAAATTATTCAATGGACCCAAAGTTAGTAAAAATCATAAATTTGATTTTCGTGTTTTGATTCACTAAATCCCCAGTTTCATTTTTTTCCCTCTTAATCAAACATTGGTTCTTCTGCCTTCTGATTATGCTGCTTATGATTGATGATAGGGTTTTGGCAATTATTGATGATTTCTGAGATTTTATTCATATTCGGGAAAATTTTATTAAACGATATAATCTTTGTTCTTATTTGTTTTTGATAGGTTTGTATCAAGAAGGTGTGTGGAAGATAAGACTTGAGCTTCGAGAAGCTTATCCTTACAAATCTCCATATGTTGATTTTATTACTAAGATTTATCACCCAAATTTACTGTGAGTTTGATTTAATCACTAGATATTTTGGATAATTAATGGACATTTGTGTTCTTGTGAATTTTCTCTGACTTTATTTTTGGTTTCTTTGTTACGCATGTCGGATTCTGTTTGTTTAGGTGTGATCTCTGTTGGTTTTTTCCAGGTACGATTTCAAGCCACGACCTATGCGAGACAGGGCAAGGAGACAAAATGAATCATAATTTTGTGTCAACCCGACAAAAACCCGAACCATCGCCTCCTCTCATTCTAGTCAAGATTCTCTCGAACATGACAATGGAAAAGGAAAGGATATAGGCATGATCGAATTTACGATGTCTAACTTGCTGGATCACTTAGTCGAGCAAGACAAAGAGCCTAAAAGGTCAGAACATACTCTGACACAAAAGCTTCCATCTAATGTCTCGCATTCGACACCGATGATCAGTCGCTTCTCAGACTCAAGCTCCTCCTATTACAAAGCTGATTCTAAAGAATAATCACTACCAAAACAATTCACTATTGGAGAAGCATCATAAAGAGAGCCAGACATAGCCGAGGTATTCTCAGACAATGACGAAATGAATAACACGCCATTTCAAGAACAAGAAAGGCCATCAAGACAATTCGCCTCAAAAGTCATAACATTCACGTGCGACGATATTCCCTTCGAGAAATGGAACGACCGTCTTGACGAATTTCTCGCGTGGATGAATTCCGAAGCTATCACCTCATCATCATACCTCGTCATACAACAGTTCACTGCACGATTTTCTGGCGCACTAAAAGAATGGTGGAATTCGCTTAGCGAATACAGACAGCAGCAAGTCTATCAAACCACCATACCGTTGCTTCTTGGAGAAATTCACAGAGAATTTATAGGCACCCCAAGCCACCTCAGGGAGCAACTACAAGAAGAGTACTTCACGGCGAAATATTGTTCACTAAAGAAAAGAGATCTGGCAAAACATTTCGAACGACAAACACGGAGGTACTATGCGCTAAACGGCCTCAATAACCCAAGCCTAAAACAAGTCTACCTCTCCTCCATTGATGATTATCTGAACCAACAAACAAAGCTCAATATAAGAGAACAAGGCCAAACAGTCGAGGAGATTTCTATCGGACAAATCCAGCAATACGTCTTTAGAACGCTCGATAAACTTTGCAAACAAAAGGAGTTATGGACTGAATTTATGGATAATTCTAAGCATTTTTCCAAAGTATGCGCAATACCAGATCTATCAATCAAGTGTTCGAAGACCAAGAAACATTGCTCGTGTGAAGATAAGAGCAAAACTCGTCGTTTCCAAAAATCAGCACATAAACCCAATTTTGGAAAATTCAGACGCAAGCAGTTTTTCAGAAAGAAGCAAACCTACATAAAGGAGACTAAATGCTTCTTGTGCCACAAAGAAGGACATTTCGCCAAGAATTGTCCAAACAGTTCTAAAAAGAAGAAACATTATTTCATCAACTACATATCCGATATTGCCGACGATATCGATCTCGACAATCATGATCTCGAATCGGTGCTTTCTTATGATAACGATGAAAAAGATGCCATATGTGGCTACTCAAATTCCTATGTCTCTGAATCCGACGACGAAAAAGAAGAATGCTGTTTCAAAATCACTCAAATGCCTCGTCAGGAAGAAATACAAACACCCCATCTACCAGTGACAATCTTTGACCCAACAAAAAATGAAGATCCGGTCCATGCTATTGCTTTCATAGACACGGGAGCCCATACAACGATAATGAATCCCAAGGTACTTTCATCATCCATGTGGCGCCCGTACCAACAAGAATTCAGGGCGGCAAATTCAGGATCACTAGCGATCAAGCTCAAATCAAAGCCAATCACCATAGAGCTCTTTCCAGGATGCCAAATAACTACAGAATTTCTAGGCTCTTCCGCACCCGAAAAAAACATAATTCTAGGATGGGATTCGTATTATGCGCTAAAAAAGAGTTTCGACATTTCGATCGAACCAAGAGGAATAAGATGGAAGACTCTATACAAAGCCTTCACAACAATACCTCGACTATTCACAATTGAAGAACTTTCGCCCCCCCCCCCCCCCNAGAACATCCCCCCCCCCCCCCCCCCCGAATTCAGTAAAATCAAAGAAGAAATCACGGCAAATTCATGCGCAGACTCTCATACCGAGTTTCTTCAAATATGCAACAACCCACTGTGGTTAAACCAGGAGTTCTTCGTGTCATTACCTTTCAAGGAAAACATCTACAAAACGCCGACAAAAGCAAGTCACGCATGAATGCCACCCGCATTGCTTAAACAAGCAAATGAAGAATGTGACCAGCTAGGCAGCCAAATGGTTGTCTCATCGACAAACTCTCCATGGGCATGCAAGGCCTTTTACGTCAACAACAGAGCTGAACAAGCAAGAGGAAAGCTAAGACTGGTCATCGACTATAAACCACTGAATCAATACCTTCAAGATGTCAAATTCCAGCTACCAAATAAAAGGGCACTATTTCAACATCTTCAGGGTGCAACAATCTTCTCGAAGTTTGATTTAAAATCTGGATTCTGGCAAATCGGCATTTCTCCAGGAGAACGGTACAAAACAGCCTTCTGTTTACCCAATCGTCATCTTCAGTGGAATGTCTTACCGTTCGGTCTCAAAACAGCGCCATCATTATTCCAACAAGCCATGTTACGTATTTTCAAGCCGATACTCCATACGGCCTTGATATACATTGATGACATCCTCTTGTTCTCCTCGAACCACGAGGATCATATTCAAACTCTCCGACAGTTCCATATCATAGTGAAGACACATGGAATAATGCTCTCAGCCCGAAAGATGATCATAGCCCAGCCCAACATCGAATTTCTTAGGATGCATATTGCAAATGGACAATTTGCCCCACAAGCCCATCTAGCCACGACACTTCTCGAGTTCCCAGACAGCGACCTCTCGAAAAGACAAGTCCAACAATTCCTTGGGGTAATCAATTACCTAAGCGACTTTATCCCACAACTTTCGCAGCTGACGCGTCCACTACAAAAGATGTTGTCCAAGAATCCTCCTTTATGGAAAAGCAGACAAACAGAAGCGGTCAAAAAACTAAAGCAAGAAATACAAAAGCTGCCACCTTTAAAGATTCCCTGCGAAGGAACATGTGTACTCCAGACAGACGCAAGCGATAAGTATTGGGGTGTTGTCCTCCTCGAAAAAATAAATGGAAAACGTCAAATCTGCGGATACAAAAGCGGACACTTTAAAGATTCGGAGTTACATTATCACTCCACGTTAAAAGAAATCCTAGCTGCCAAAAGGGCTATTGAAAAATTTGAGTTCCATCTGATTGGACACAAATTTTGCATAGAGATGGACATGTCATCTTTCCCAAAAATGCTACAGTTCAAGCAAAAGATGGTCCCCCATCAACAATTATTGCGGTGGAGTGAATGGTTTTCGAAGTACGACTTCAATTCCGTCTATTTAAAGGGCACGAAGAATGTTCTTGCCAACATGCTCAACAGAAATCCTCTAAAAGAAATTCATATGATGGCAAGCTCCTCCGCATCCGAAAATGAATACTACGATTTCGGAGCCAACATGCCTGAAGATGCTCATCAACTTGTCAACATGAAAATCATTCATGAACATCTCAAAGAAAGAATTTCCAGGTACCAATCGGTTATCCTATCAAAGTATGGCATCAACGGTCACTACATCGCGCCGTTAGGAATCCATCCAGACCATCCGTTCGCCCATCTCTACAGAATCGAAGATACTGAAATACCAGAAGAAGTTCTCTATTTCCTTTGGTATCTCTGTTCGGTGTACACGATTGGCATCACTTTCGACATACAATGGCTATATCAATTCATCAACTCGCGCCAAGGACGCAAAGATTGTCTCTCTACGTTCCTGACATGGTTTGCACCATTAAGTACCTGGAGTGGTAAGCTGAGAAAATCGGCAAAAACGGTGAACATGTCATTCAAGAAGCTAAAAGGACAAGGGTGTCTCAACTCTTTCTTCAACCCTCACACGATATACTTCTTACATCGTCCCATTCAGGTCAACGTCAAAACCAACAAAATGCACGCGCTACCGACACTTATCCACCACGACGACTTCAAACGAGGTGTTCGGCCAGACTTCAACGTCTATGATAACAAGGGATTTGAAGACTTCCAGACTCATACATTTCTCCTCAACAATGCTAGACAAACATTCCCCATTCCATTCAGTCTGAATGGGAGCTACTATCCTATAGAATATCAGATGAGTCTAGACGAAGATCTACAGTTTTTCGGAAGCATAACAACCCCGAAACAAATCCAACCAAAAAAGATAATACCAGTACCACCGCCAACAACAAACACGCCGGAGCATTTCCAGGATGCACAGTCTCCAGATGACTCGATGAACATTGACAAAATCGGGAAAATGTTCGGTTTAAACAATAACGATGATCCACTAGAAGACTTTGTTGAACCAGAAATCAAATACGAATGTCCGGGAGATTATTACGGCTGCTGCGACGAGCATTTCATCGAGTTCGAAATAGATCATTGAAGAACTTCCTCTCAATGTATCTAATTATGTATAATTATGTGTGATGTAAGCGATGATGTAATCGCATAATTATTGTATATTATGTGTGATGTAAGCGATGATGTAATCGCAACTATGTGTGATGTAAGCGATGATGTAATCGCATAAATAATGATGTAAGCGATGATGTAATCGCTGAGGTAAGCGCTTATGTCAGCGCACAAATCCTCCACTATAAATATGTGTGTACCCCCTTGTGAAATATCAACTCAGAATTTCCCTTAAAACCTCTCTCTAAAAACCTCTCTCTATGAGTCTCTAAACTCTCTATAGTTTTCAGACTTCTCTACATCTTCATAAACTCTGATTTCTTTCTCTCAAAGTATGAGTTGCGATTCTGCTCAGTGTGCTTTTAATGAGTTTATCGTTTAACCAATACGATTGTTAATACGACGGTTGTGGGGGGAGATAAGGTTCCTAACAGTGGTTGAGCCATGGCTGGAGATGCCTACGAATGCTCCCTTTACCTGAAACTTATCGAATCCCATGATTATCAACACGACTTAGTCCATACGGTTTCTCGTTTACTCATGCACCTAAGTATGTGGTATCAGAGCCGACAACTTATGTTTTGAGTGAATGAATCTTTGTTTATGATTGATTGTTTTGAATGTTCTGAAAACAATTTCTCATCATGTCAATTTCTAATCCTTCAGCAATCGATACCCAGTTTGCAATTTCTACTTTACCAAAAACAAAAAAACCAAAAATCTTATTCCGATATTAATTCCATGTACGAAATCGAGTATGTTCCAGGAGATCTTTTGCCTGAAACTACTCTTCCACTTGTAAATCCGTATGAGTACTTTACCAAAAAGCCTGGTGTTTTCTCAGTCAAGAAGGTTCGACAGCTCATACACCCATCATCAAGCAGAAAGGTTCGTGAGTACTTTCAATCTAGCAAGTTCTCATCTTGCCAAGTCCCAGCCACGGAAGAAGAACAATTCATCTCACTCAATATTCCAGAAGGACTACCAAAGTTATGGCGGCAACAAGGATACACTCGCATACACTTTGGAGTAGTACGAATCGGGCTAACTTTACATGCTCGAAAAGGTCTACCGGTCATAGCACGAATCGCTTTAGTCGACTCTAGACTAAAGTCCTATCAACAAGCCTACATCAGCACAGTTCAAACAACATTAAACGCCGGAACAGTATTCATAACACTGTTTCCAAACTTTAATGTCTCTCTGCAAGATCCGAATCTGCTCAAAACGCTCAAAATCCAACTACAGCTAATAGGAGCGCCTATGCAAGAAAATAGCGTTATTGCAACGCTACATCACCAGATCGTCTACCGTATCCAAGACCATGCTCTTGATCTTATTTTACCCTCATCTGACGAAGCGCTTTATCTCGAAGTCTCATCAGCTTCGCAAGCTCCAAGCACTACTCAAATACCTCGACAAATCTCTCGGGAGGAGTTAATCAAGCGAATACCAGAATCATGGGTGACAAGCTACGAAAGGCTGCATCAAGCATCCCAATCACCGGTCCAGACATCCGAAGTAAGCTTCCACTCACGCAATGATGGAACAACGGAGATTAAGTTTGACAAACCGAGATCATCTTCGTTTCGAAAACAACTATTCACACAATTTGCTATACAAATTGATGAATACGAGTTCCAAGTTCCATACAGAGAACAGAATCCGAAGCCAATCTCCTTCGGCCAAAAAGGACAAATAGTATATCCCTTCAAAGACGAAGACGGTCATCAATATTTTAATGTCTGTTTCTGCTCGGCCTGCATAGAAGATTCCTACGAATCTGATGACGAAATTCGCCAACGACGTAGAAAGAACAAAGATCCCCTATATAAGAGATATCTTGAAGGAGATCATACAGTCGGTCCTCTCGGCGAAGGCAATGGGCGATACGAATTAATAGGTTAATACTCTGAGACATCTAAGCCAGAAATCATGATGATAGGAGCATTCGTAGGCATCTCGGATTATGTTTGTTTAGGTGTGATCTCTGTTGGAAATCTTCGGTGTACGTTAGCTACGGTGAACTTTCTTCAGGATGTGGAGACAGAGGAAATTTAATCAAAAAAACTATCATCTAATTGTGTCAACTACGGTGAGGAAAAAAAAAAAAATTGAGTCTGGTTTGATGGGAGAGACTTCGATCGACTTTGCTGATATATAATGTGATGCAATTAAGATTTGCAATCTCTCTCTCTCTCAATGTTTGTCATGCGTCGTTAGAGTGTTTGCATTATTAATCACATACGATTTTTGTTTCTTTGTCCTTTAAAAGATATACACAAAACATATCAAATTCAAAAAAAAAAAAAAAATCAAGACTACTTGAGTATAAAGTTGGATAATAAATATTCATGAACTAAACAAAAACATATAGATAAAAAATATGAAAGATGGCCGACTTTGTACGTCAATACAAACTTACGAAATTCTGATTTTGTTGAAGACTTTTGATTTAGTTATGAAACCGAGATCACTACACAATTAGTTGTTCTATCTCTCTCTGCAACGTTTGATCCTACAGAAATACCTTTAAGAAATCATGAAACCCAAATTTGACTCTTTTGACGATGTGAAACCAATCGATGTTGTAAAGGGTTTCACTTAATTTATTGCTTTTGAGAGATTTTTTAGGAGCCGGATCCCTAGAAAAAAATACAATAAGAGTTTTGAGAGATTTTTAGATGGATCCAGCATAGCCAAACATATATATATTGGATCTTCTTACCCTTGTATTTTTTTTTTGACATCATTTGTAACTATTGTGAATGTAAACTATTGTATTTTTTTGGACATCATTTGTAAACTATTGTATATGCAGAACTTTTTTTGACAATGTGCGGTAGCTGTCGAACTATCTTTTTTTGTTAAAGAATAGCTGTCGAACTATCAAACGAAAATGTTTTTTTAGAAAGAAAAACATATATTTGGACTTGCGGACAATGTGAAAGCCAATAGTGAGATCGTAACTATGGTCTACGTGAATTTGTTACATGATGAAAATATTGATTTGAGTACAAAACGCAACAGAAAATGCATATGATGATCAATTAGACAATTACTTGAGTTCTCTATTGTTTTCCACTAATGTATTTATTAGCTCTTTCAAGTGTTTAAGTTATTTTCTTAATCATATATATATATATATATATATATATATATATATATATATTCTATTTATAAATTTCATTTTTATGGTAGGAAGGAGTAGATTCATTATCAAATGAAATATAGAAGAAGAAAAAATAAGGATGTAGACTATTTTATCATGATACTCAAAAGTAGAAACTATTGGTGATAAAAATAACTTTCAAAATATAGCCAGATAAATGAGGTTATAAGCAGAAAAAGACTTGGCATCAGATTATATAAAGGATAAGTTGAATATAGCATCTCCATCACTACAAGAAAACTGTCATATTCCAATGGAATTTTACATTGAATTTTAGATCATTATTATTAAATAAATAATATATAATATAAATATTTGTTGAATAAAAATAAATAATGAAAATGGTTCGTTATTTGTTTGCAAGTGGTTTGTTGGAATTTGAGGCAACCAACCAGCGCACACACACACATCCAAAAGAAAAGAAAAAAATGTTGAGAAAGTTTTGTCCCACATCCAAAGAATAGTAGGGAAGGAGTAAGAGTTATTTGGTATAAATAAGACAACATTCTTATCACTTGGCAATAAAAAAGTCTCTTCTCTAATGGGCTGATATTAAAGCC
This sequence comes from Eutrema yunnanense, assembly GCA_002933935.1. Classification (NCBI taxonomy): domain Eukaryota; kingdom Viridiplantae; phylum Streptophyta; class Magnoliopsida; order Brassicales; family Brassicaceae; genus Eutrema; species Eutrema yunnanense. The sequence continues at coordinate 72,908 of PKML01047354.1, read as the reverse complement.
CATTTAAAATATTATGGTTTTGAAAATTATTTTTTAATAGTTAAATTTTTTGAGTAAGGCTTATGGGCCTTTAAAATGAATTTAAACAACATCACAGTTGGAGCATGACAAAGAGATCTAAGCGACGCAATAGCCACTCCACATAGCAACACCGTAACACCTATTGAAAACACAAATATCATTCTGAGTGAAAACTCTGAGATCACAAACACTATAGATGTTCAATGAGAAACTCTTCGAACAAAACAAAAAGCTTTGATACGCACCACATATTGGAAAAACTCACATGGTAATGCCTAGTGCCCCAAAGAAAGCCAACTGCTTTGTCTCAGCACCTCTAAAAGAAAATCGAAAAAAAGGAAACAAATCAAGCTTGGTTTCCTTTCTTACAACATCAGTAGTTTCACAACACAAAATATGACCAAAAAATCGAGTCTTTGATAACACCGGTTTTTGACCGTTTTTATGGATTACTTTCATATTCTTTTGCAGGTGTTTTAGCTCCGTTTTCAAAGGTTTTCAAGTGATTTTCATATTTTAGAGATTTGAAAGACATTTCAGATAACTCGGAATAAAAGAGTGCATTTCAGAGCAAAAGTACGTTTTTGGATAAACTCGGACCGTCAAGAAGCCTTGCAGTTCATCTCCAAATTTTGACACAACAAAGAAGGGAGAACCACATTTCATACCCAGTTGGTTTCAAGGAATCCAACGGTTAGATCTCAAGATACATCCAATTGACTCAATGCATGTGTTGCAGTCTCGCGAGCGAAGCAAGAGAAGAATTGAAGTTTCAAGGCTATAGACCAACCACCACGGGTCTAGCTCTCTGGGCCACAGCGAAGACACGCTGAAGCAGAAACGGTCCAAGACCATCTATTTCAAAACCCATCTTCGAGCCCCTTCGTTTTCTCTTCAACTAAACCCTAAGGTCGACGAAATAAAGAGTGGAAGACCTATAAATATGTGTTCTAAGACAGAATTTCGCAGCGACCTCTTGTTACATTTTTAGCCTTGTTTTGCACCAAACTTTTGCTCTTGCTCTTGCTCTTTGTTCTTTATTAAGAGAGATAGGGATTTCCCTTGAACCCTTTTGTTCGAACCTTGATTTTGTCTTGCATATTCTTGGTTGAGTAGTTCTCTCGTTGGGTAAAGGGGTTTGAAGGGGAGCTTATGGTTCGATTCTTATTAGGTTTTTAGTCTAGGATACCGATTAGGGTTATTCGTTCTATCCTTGTTGTTAATGCGTTGCTTGACTAACCGTCTAAGCAATCGATATTAGGTGTTTTAGATCCACGGAAGTGCTGTATCTAATCGCTTGACCAAGGGTAGACGAGCAAATCCGTCGTAAGATTTCGGAAGTATACTTATGGAGGAATTGTGGGCGTAAACGACCTTGAGAGTATCATTCACTTCTTGCGCGAGCGGAGTCGGAAGCTATTTTCCGAGTACAAAGGTGAGTAGGTGTGTAGGATTATGGTAGTAGACTACACGCAGCGTACGTGTTCCAAGTTCAAGAACCAAAAGACGACAAAAAGTCGCTTTAGAAATCCTAGAAATCTCCTCGTAAAAATCGGCCATAAACCCAAGAAAATTCCCGATTGCCCAACGCCTCGTTTAATTGATTCACAACCTAGATAAAATAGTTAGTTAGCTACTGACCTTCTTAGTTTAGTTTAGATTCCATAGATACGACCGTGACAAAACCCAAAAGATATTTATGTCTAGACATAAGTTAGAACTCGTTAAAAATTGGACAACGTCTATCCCTGTGGATTGGATCCCTAAGTACTATTTCGTGTGCTGTGAACTTGCAGCTTAGATATAAAGGGTAAAACCCCACGCCGGGTTAATTCTTGGTGTGTCATGTTTTTGGCGCCGTTGCATGGGATAGTTTAGCTTGTTTGATTTTGTATTCTAATTTCTGCTCTATACACTTTTGATTTTCAAGTTCTTTGTTATTTTTTTGACTCTCTCCTTTATCTTTGTCTTTTGTTCTAAGGTGCATGCACACTAGGAGAACTCCTAGAGGAACCGTACCGCTACTAGACGATATCGACAAACACGAGAGAGAACTCCGAAGACTCAAAAGAAACTTAAGGATGGCCAAAAACGACCACCCGGAATATCAACAAAACCGTGATCAACTAGATCACGAGGATAAACGTTATTTTTGGATCACGAGGAAGATTAAGAGGCTGTCAATGGTGCTAATGACCAGCCATATCTCGATCCCGAAGAAAACCACAACCAAAACCGAAATGCTGAAAATCCGAGGCGACAACTTCCCGTCGATCGTGATGCACCAAGGAACGATGCTCAAGATAATGCACCGATTCCTCCTAATGGCGTGAACGCCAACCTTTCCGTACTGCCCGCTAATCCTCAGAGGAGATAAGCGCATAACCGCATCATTGCTGATTTTGATGCACCGTATCAACACTTCCAAAACCGAGCAGCCATACAACTTCCTATACCGAACGAAAACAATTTTGAGATCAAACCTCAAATAATTGCTTTGGTAAAGCAAAATCAGTTTCATGGAGTTGCAACCGAGAATCCGATGGAGCACATCGAGTTGTTCGAAAGAGATATGCGGAACGACGAGAACGAACCAAGTTTCCGCCGATTATTTGAAGTGTAAGCTTTTTCCTTTTCTTTAGCCGATAAAGCTCACCGTTGGTTGAAATCTTTGCCCGCATGATCTATTACTAATTGGGAATAGTGCAAAGCCGCCTTCTTAAACCACTTCTACACGAAGTCGAGATCCAACGTGCTAAGAAACAAAATTCAAAGTTTCCATCAACAACTAGTGGAGTATTTCTATGAAGCGTGTACAAGAGAGATTGCCCTCATCACGGTTTCTCCGGTCCGAATGTGCTTTACACTTTCTACCGAGGATTACAACTGAAATATCAACTTTCTCTCGACACGGCCAGCAATGGAGACTTCTCCATGAAGACCATCAACCAAGGAAGATCTCTCATCGAAAATCTTGCTATGTCGGATAGCAACAATTCTTCTGACTACGATAGATCGACTAGATCGAACATGTCGGAATCGAAAGAGATTTCCGAGCTTAAAGTCATGATGAACCGACTTCTCAACAACCAAAACCGCCAAGTACATAGTTGTGAAGCTACTGTTGGAGTCGATGGTGACACTTATTATGAACTCGACAACAACGGTTCGTATTTTCAAAAAGAAGAAGTTAACTATGTGGGAGCACAAGGTCAATACCAAAGCCGTTTCAACAACAGATTCAACAACAACTTCCGCAACGCCAACTTCAACAACCTCTCGTATCGAAACCCGAACGTGGAGAACCCTCAAGATCAGCCCTATCCACAACAATCAAGGCCATACCAAAACCGGTTCCAAAACGGGAACTATGGAGTAAATGGGAACTTCCAACCGAGACCACCCTTTTACGCTTAAGCCGCTCCTTACAACAACTCAAACACGCAGCAACAAGGTAACTCTAACTATCAACTTGCTGCCCAAATAGCGAAGCTCGAGCAATCAATTCAACTCCTCGCTCAAAGCAACGAGAAAACGACGAAAGATTTTAACATAAAGGTCGATTGTATGTACAACGACTTGAATGGGAAATTTGAATCTATTTTAACCCATGTCAAGAAGTTGGATATGCAAGTCTCTCAAACCGCTGACTCCACTAAGAGACCGATGATATGCTCAAATTAATATCATAACAGTACTAAAGCAGTTGTCGTAGTATAGTTAGGGGTCGAACCACAAAGACTCACAGAGATGCACAATAGATTGTATAGTATCGAATTAAGCTAGGCCAAGAGATGTAATTGAAAGCAGTGCATAAATTAAAAGAGTTGTAAATCAATGGATGAAATATAGGCCCAGGGTATTTCTCAGGAAATCAATGAATGCAGATAAACTAACTAACATGATTCAGATTTAGCGTGGTTCTTGAACTCAAATCACTAAAGTATAATTAACCAACTGTCGTTGCGAGAATTATCTAAATCTAAATCCTAGGAATTCCAAATCTCTTTGCGAATCCTAAAGTCTAAATCAGCTTTAAAGTTCATGTTTGATATGTTCACAAATCAATTAAACCAAATCTATTTGCGAATAATCAATTTGCTTACCTAGGTTCTATCAGGTAATTAATCGCACTGTCGTGCCTAATAAACTATCCTAAGATCTAAATTCCATATTCTTCAACCTAGAATTAGCTTTGAACACAACCTAAGCGAAGAACTAATTCAGATAGTGAATCCTAAACAGATAATTAACCTAGCATTCAAAGAAAACCCTTATGAGAAAACCCTAAACCTAAAGTGGATTTACTCAGACATGGAGAATGAAACNCCAGTTTCATCGCTGCAGCCAATGTTCAAGAACCTTCTAGATTCTTTACCATACGATATCATGACAAGGAACCACCCTTTTTCACACTTTTTGGTTTTATTTCTCTCCCCCAGACTTATTTCTTATTATGTTCCTTGCATTTACATATTAAGGTTCGAGACGCGAGTATTGATGGTGTTAGCCACGAATCCCTGGTTCTTCCCTCAAAACTAATCAAAGGTGTAGGCGAATAATGGCATCATAGGAAAATCCTAGCCTCGCTTCCAATCCTTTGTGTGATCATTCCCTCTTAAGTAGAATAATGGGATCGCTGAAAATTTTCCTAACCCTCTACTCAGAAGAAAATCATTTCAATCTTTTATGCTCTTATTTATCAACTTATAACAGGGGAGAGAGATACCATAACTCTAAACACATGGGTTCCTTTATCAGATATGAATGATGAATCAAGCTCTAAAAACACTAACCACATTGATGAAGTGCAAAAATTTGGCTCAGGCTTCAGAAGAACTCCGTTGGAGACATGGATGTTTTTTAGTCAACTGGTCAGTCTTTGGATTTTTCATTAGTCGATCTAGAACTGATCATGTAACACTGTGCACTCAAAAACAAAATCAAATCAATAGGTTCAAGCACAGGATCATTATCTCCAACAAGTTTTGACTCAATAAAACAATTTTGACTCGATAAAATGACTGACTCTAAGAAAAACAAACACAATGTCAGCAGACACCTCCCCCAGAATTGAACAACACTGTCCCCAGTGTTATCTAGCCTAGAGTCAATGAAAGAAAACAAAAGAACGGAATAAAATTTGGAAAAACAAGAAATTATCTTGCTGGAACAACGAGTATCGATCGACACACAGCCTGGTATCGATCGATACCAGGCTTAAATCGGCTTGAACCTGTCTCAATCGCATAGGGTATTGATCCTTGTTTATCTTGATACAAACACAAAATGAATGAAAATAAAAAGAAAAACAACTCAAAAACAGACTCACCAGTGGGTTGCCTCCCACCAAGCGCTCGTTTAACGTCAATAGCTTGACTGTAACGCCCTTCAGGCATGATAAGAATGAGAGCTTGCATCAAAACAGGCTCCGCAACAAGACATTGCTATCTTCAGAGTTTTACTCAACAAACCCTCTACAAACTCCTTTCCTTTCTCTTTCAGCTTAGAAGTAAGAAGCACTCTAGCCTTAGAGAATGGCTTCGAGGCTCCTTTGCACTTCACCTTGTACTCAATCGTGTTCCCATCACTCTTCTGAGGGATTAAAGTGACATGGGGATCCTCGACTCTTATGCGCTTGGCCTTCTTCTTTGTTGCCTTAGTCTTCTTGACAACTCCCTTGGGGATGCTGAGCGGTTCAGCTGAAACGTCTGCGATAGTAGGCTCATCAGGAGGTTCTTTCAAAGGATCTACTGCTAATGTCTCTCCTGTGACATCTTCAATGCAAGAGACACGTCCGTGAGTTCCTCTAGGGATGGCTTTGTAGTACACCTCCTTGTCAATGTACGAGAATGAGATGTGCTTATTGGGTGTGTCCATAATCGCACCAACCGTAGCCATGAATGGTCTTCCGAGAATCAACTGCGTACGAGATTTTGCATTCATCTCTACAACCTGAAAATCAGTAGGAACCAGGCAATCTCCTATTGTGATCATCAAATCAGCGATTGCCCCATATGGAAGAGAGGTGGAATCGTTCGCGAACGTGATAGATGTCTTTGGAGGTTGAATATCAGCTCCCAACCTCTCTGCAATTGATCTGGACATGACATTGACGCAGGCTCCTGAGTCAACGAGAGACTCTTTGAATTTAACTCTAGAGATAGAGCATGGAACTGAGAAGATCCCTGGGTCTTCCCTCTTAGTCAACTGTCTCAGTGGAGGTGTACCTCTGGCCTTAATGAAGAGTGCTTTGATCTCTTCCTCAGTTTCTCTGCAATCTTTGAAGTGACTCAGTAGAGGCCAGTCCTCTAGAGCTTTTTCAAAAGATGATTCATGGGAGATCATTCGTACCATCTTCTCAAAGCCACGCAACTGCTTTGGAGTAATGGGATCTCTGAGGTGCTTAGGAATAGGATTCAGCTTCTTGGGCTTGCGAACTCTTTCGTTGATCACCTCAGGTGTTTTCACAATTTCTGTCTCGTTCTGCGAGGGGTATCGATCAACACCAGGTAGGGTATCGATCGATACTAGTGCAGTTGAATTGTCCATGGCAGATACATCATCATCAGAAAGAAGCTCCACATTCTGCTTATCCAGCAAATACTTGCATCTAGCGTCCTCCCATTCCTTCCTTGTCAGCTTAGGAAGTATAGGATAAGGCATCTTGGGTTTATATACCCTCTCCTTGAAAATCTCAGGCTTCTTCTCAACATGCTCCTCAGTATCGATCGACACAGAAGGAGCATCAATCGATACTTGTGATTTTGGATCCTCTCGTGCAAGTGTCTGGACTGGTGTCGATCGATACATTGGAGTATCGATCGATGCCTTGGCGATTTCAGGATCCACATCGAAATTTTCTGCACTTGAGGAGATCGCATTGACGTGTGCTCTTGGATTTTCAGTTCTCCCTGGAAGAAAACCTTCCTGCCTCTGCACAGCTGATGCGGTCTGAGCAACCTGAGTTTCCAACTTCTTCTGGGAGAGACTGATGGCTTCGATTTTCCCATTCAGATCCATGTACAGCGAGTCAAACTTCCCATTGAAATCCACTTGTAGTTTTTGCTGTCCCTGAAGAATCTGGTCAAGCATGGATTCCATCTTATTCTCTGTGGACTTTGGAGGGATGGGCTGGTACGTAGAGTTCCCGTAATTGCGATTGTTGTTGTTGAAGTTTCGGTTGTTGTTGTACCCAAATTGCTGACCCTGAAATCCAGAACCACCAACATAGTGATATGCTCAATTTAATACCCTAACAGTACTAAAGCAGTAGTTGTAATATAGCTAGGGGTCGAACCACAGAAGACTCACTGTCGTTGCGAGAATTATCTAAATCTAAATCCTAGGAATTCCAAATCTCTTTGCGAATCCTAAAGTCTAAATCAGCTTTAATAACAGGTTTGATATGTTCACAAATCAATTAAACCAAATTTCTTTGCGAATAACCAATCTGCTCACTTAGGTTCTATCAGGTAATTAATCGCACTGTCGTGCCTAATTAATTATCCTAAGATCTAAGCTCCAGATTCGTCAACCTAGAATTAGCTTTGAACACAACCTAAGCGAAGAACTAATTCAGATGGTGAATCCTAAACAGATAATTAACCTAGCATTCAAAGAAATCCTTTATGAGAAAAC
>PKML01047354.1:46843-60826 GCA_002933935.1 Eutrema yunnanense | reverse complement strand
TCGTTGCGAGAATTATCTAAATCTAAATCCTAGGAATTCCAAATCTCTTTGCGAATCCTAAAGTCTAAATCAGCTTTAATAACATGTTTGATATGTTCACAAATCAATTAAACCAAATTCCTTTGCGAATAACCAATCTGCTCACTTAGGTTCTATCAGGTAATTAATCGCACTGTCGTGCCTAATTAATTATCCTAAGATCTAAGTTCCAGATTCGTCAACCTAGAATTAGCTTTGAACACAACCTAAGCGAAGAACTAATTCAGATGGTGAATCCTAAACAGATAATTAACCTAGCATTCAAAGAAATCCTTTATGAGAAAACCCTAAACCTAAGGTGGATCTACTCAGACATGGCAATTGAATCAATAGACATAACTGAATAAATCGTCAAATAATAATCAAAGAAGGTTTAAAGATCTGATCTCGGACGAAGGGAAATCAGACTTGTCTCAAACCAAAGTAATAAAAAGCATAGCCTAAACAGGTGGCTGGAAACTCCTATTTATAACCTAAAACACGACTTGGGGTCTTCTTGTAATTATCAGAGACTTCTGGACCAATTTGCAATTCTTCAAGTCTTGGAAAACTCGCGGGTCGTGTCTTGCTGCGATGGGTATCGATCGATACCAGGGGGTATCGATCGATACTGGCCGTGAAAACAGGTACTCAGCAACACGATCTTTAGCTCTGCTCCAAACTGCTCCAGAAAGCTCCAATACTTCCAATAATCCTCCAAACGTGCTATCACATAGTTACAATCCTCCACTTCAGCTCCACCGATATTATCGATTTCGTCAGCAAAGTGCACAGTCTTCTTCGACTTCCCAAGCAAAATATCCAGCTTCGCTTGAACTTCAGCAATCTGAGATTCATCAATTCCTGCAGACTGCTTCTTCCTCTCGAAATCAGCATTCTTGGTGCTATTACTAGACGCCAAGTTCTCAATCAGCACAACTGCATCATCTGGATACCTGGTGTTGAAGTTCCCATTACTCCCAGTATCCAGAGCCATCTGGTACCTCCAATCGATCCCTCTGTAGAAGGTACCCAGCAGCTGAACCTGATTGAACCCATGGTGCGGACAATCCCTCTGATATGAATTGAAACGAATCCAAGCAGCCTTGAGTCCCTCTATTGGACCTTGAGAAAATTGAGAAATTTTGTTCCTGAGCTCTTCGGATCTCGCATCATCATAGAAATTGCACAGGAATGCATTCTTCGTCTCATCCCATGTAGTTAGCGAACCAGGAGCCAACTGCTTCAGCCAATAAGCAGCATCTCCACTAAGAGAGTATGGGAAGAGTTTGCAGAATAGGAACTCGTTGGGCACTCCATTGTACTTCATCCCAGTGACAAAATCTTCGAACCTCTCGATATGATCCATGGGATAATCATGAGGTATGCCATGGAAAGGGCTCTGACTTACAAGAGCGTAGTATGCAGGCTTCAGCTCGAAATCGTTCCTCTGAAAAGTTGGGATGCGAATCGCAGATCGATTGGCATAGAACTGATAAGGTATGTTGTGCTCGCTAAGTGTCCTAGCTCGATCACCTGCAGCATTCCCAACGTTGGCGCGCCCAGCTGGCGCGATAATCTCAATAACAGCAGCAGGAGGGACAACGACGTTTCCAGCTTCATCAAGTCGCTGCCCTCCTTCATTGCACACATGACCCTCTTGGTCTCTCAGAACTCCAGCTTCATCAGCTCTTAAAACCACTGGGTTGTTCATCCCTGATGTTTGCTTGGTCTTTCGGTTTGTGCGTTCCACAAGTGCTAGTTGTTCCAATGACAGTTCAACTNCTTCATCCCAGTGACAAAATCTTCGAACCTCTCGATATGATCCATGGGATAATCATGAGGTATGCCATGGAAAGGGCTCTGACTTACAAGAGCGTAGTATGCAGGCTTCAGCTCGAAATCGTTCCTCTGAAAAGTTGGGATGCGAATCGCAGATCGATTGGCATAGAACTGATAAGGTATGTTGTGCTCGCTAAGTGTCCTAGCTCGATCACCTGCAGCATTCCCAACGTTGGCGCGCCCAGCTGGCGCGATAATCTCAATAACAGCAGCAGGAGGGACAACGACGTTTCCAGCTTCATCAAGTCGCTGCCCTCCTTCATTGCACACATGACCCTCTTGGTCTCTCAGAACTCCAGCTTCATCAGCTCTTAAAACCACTGGGTTGTTCATCCCTGATGTTTGCTTGGTCTTTCGGTTTGTGCGTTCCACAAGTGCTAGTTGTTCCAATGACAGTTCAACTAGCTGAGTGCTCTTGTTGCTTCTGGTTTCACGAACATGCATACACCTGCAACAAAACACTAGACAAGGCACGTAAGTAACCAAAAAATACGTTGAGTATCGATCGACACTGGAGGGTATCGATCGATATCAACAAAGAAATCGCCGGCGTATCGACCGATACTAGTGAGTATCGATCGATACTGACGGACTTAGTCGAAACTCGACAGCTAAAATCTAAAGGCGAAATTGAGTCCCCGGCAACGGCGCCAAATTTGATATGCTCAAATTAATACCCTAACAGTACTAAAGCAGTTGTCGTAGTATAGCTAGGGGTCGAACCACAAAGACTCACAGAGATGCACAATAGATTGTAAAGTATCGAATTAAGCTAAGCCAAGAGATGTAATTGAAAGTAGTGCAGAAATTAAAAGAGTTGTAAATCAATGGATGAAATATAGGCCTATGGTATTTTTCAGGAAATCAATGAATGCAGATAAACTAACTAACAGGATTCAGATTTAGCGCGGTTCTTGAACTCAAATCACTAAAGTATAATTAACCAACTGTCGTTGCGAGAATTATCTAAATCTAAATCCTAGGAATTCCAAATCTCTTTGCGAATCCTAAAGTCTAAATCAGCTTTAAAGTTCATGTTTGATATGTTCACAAATCAATTAAACCAAATCTCTTTGCGAATAATCAATTTGCTTACCTAGGTTCTATCAGGTAATTAATCGCACTGTCGTGCCTAATCAAGTATCCTAAGATCTAAGTTCCAGATTCGTCAACCTAGAATTAGCTTTGAACACAACCTAAGCGAAGAACTAATTCAGATAGTGAATCCTAAACAGATAATTAACCTAGCATTCAAAGAAAACCCTTATGAGAAAATTAAACCCTAAACCTAAAGTGGATTTACTCAGACATGGAGAATGAAACAATCAACATAGCTGAATAAATCATCAATAGAATAATCAGAAAGGTTTAGAGATCTGATCTCGGACGAAGGGAGATTCAGACTTGTCTCTCTAAAACCAAAAGTAAAATCAAAGTACAGAAAATAAAGCATAGCCTAAACAGGTGGCTGTAAAATCCTATATATAACCTAAAACACGAATTGAGGTCTTCTTGTAATTATTAAAGACTTCTGGGCACTTTTGCAATTCTTCAAGTCTTGGAAAACTCGCGGGTCGTGTCTTGCTGCGATGAGTATCGATTGATACCAGGGGGTATCGATCGATGCTTGTCGTGAAATCAGGTACTCAGCAACACGACTTCAGTTTTTGCTCCAAATGCTCCAGAAAGCTCCAATAATCTCCAATAATGTTCCCAACGTGCTATGACCTGTAAAAGACTATAAAAGACTACAAAACACTAGAAAAACTCAATAAAAAGGACTTATATCATGGCTTAAACAGGGTAAAAACCATGATATATCAACCGAGCAGGATTTTACCCAGAAGAGTTGAAGATAACCCGAAGAGATTTTGCAACGTGATTTCCACCATATCCGAGAAGGAATTTGATGCTAGGATGGAACCTAGAGAAGTTCCAAAATTCGTCCCACTCTATGGACAAGTCATTACCGAATCCAAGATGATCGAAAAACCACCTTTCGAGGTACCGAAACTAATCTCACTTCAAAGACTTAGAAAAGCTGATGATCCGGGACGTTTTTCTTTTTCTTGTTGGATTTTGGGAATTTATTTTGCAGATTGTTTGTCTGATTCCGGAGCGAACATCAACATCATGTCTAAGACATTCGCCGAGAAAATCGGTATAATGAATCTCACGCCATCTACTGTGAGCGTAATTTTTGGGGACTCATCACAAAAGAAACTCGAAGGAGCGATCCATGATCTTCAAATACTTATTGAAAACAAGATCGTTCATGCTGATTTTCAAGTTCTCTAAATGGAACAAGACAAGGATATACCGTTGATTTTTGGTCGACCCTTCTTAGCTACTGTTGGTGCCATCCTTGATCACGCCAACCGTCAAGCCATCTTCTTGAATGTGAATCGAATGAGGCTCTATCCTACTCTCCCGGACAAAATTCCAAACCCGAGGGACGAACATAAGATGAAAAACTCGATTTACCCTAAAGGGAAAGAAAAAGATGAGTCGACTAAGAAGCTAGGCGATCCAGGAAAGTTCATTCTCTCCGTGCAGATCGGAGCAATGACTTTTGATTGCTCTCTATGTGATCTTGGATCCAGCGTCAACCTAATGCCATACTATGTAGCTAAGCGGCTTGGATTCACGAAGTTCAAGCAAACTAAGATCTCTCCAGTGTTTGTTGAGCGTTCCGTGAAGCTGCATATTGGTGTTCTTGAGGATCTACATGTGCGAATTGGCAATGCATTTGTTCCCGCAGATTTCGTGGTACTAGAACTGGATAAAGAACCAAAGGATCCTCTCATTTTGGGAAGACCCTTCTTGTGTACAGCATGAGCTATCATAGACGTGAGGAACGGGCGAGTAGATCTCCACCTGGGAGACATTGTCATGAAATTTGAGATGGATAAGATGCTGAAGAAACCTATGTTGGACGGACAGACGTTCTCGATAGATGACTCACTAAAGGTCTCTGACAAAGTGATTGAAGAGATTATAGTCGATGACCCGTTGGAGACCGTTTTGACAAAAGCAGAGAATGAGCATGGGTTTATGAGTGATGATGCCACCGGCTATGCTAAGATGTTAAACTCCGGCCAGACGATGGAGAAGATGGTCGAGTACATCAGTTTAGATGGAGCCGCAGAGACGCTTCCAACAGAAAGTCTTCTTGCGCATCCTGCTGACCCGTGGAGCGAGCTGAAGGCCCCGAAGATCGAACTCAAAACACTCCCAATTGGGCTAAGGTACGCATTTATTGGCCCTAACTGCACTTACCATGTGATCATCAACGCTGAGTTGAACAATGTGGAAACCACTTTGCTTCTATGTGAGCTTAGAAAGTATCGTAGAGCTTTAGGCTACTCACTAGATGACCTCACATGGATTTCACCCGACATTTGCATGCATAGAATACATCTAAATGATGAGTCGATGACTTCAATAGAACATCAGAGACGGTTAAACTTGAATCTAAAGGATGTTGTCAAGAAGGAGATAATGAAACTTCTAGAGGCGGGCATCATATACGCTATCTCTGATAGTACTTGGGTGAGCCCAGTCCATGTTGTGCCAAAGAAAAGCGGTGTGACAGTTGTTGAAAATGAGAAAAATGAGTTGATACCAACTAGAACTGTCACAGGTGTTGGGCCCAAATTCTGCGCTCAAGGCCCAGAACGAATAAACAAGCTAAACAAAGAAGGCTCGGCCCACGGAGAGGCCTCATGGGAATTTTTACGAGCTGAAGTAAGCGAGGTCGCGGGGTAGAGCAAATCAACAAGCTGGAAGAACCAAACACGAGGAAAAGAAGCGAGCTCGCAGGAAAATAGAGGCATGCACTCGGCCAATTCAAAACATGGTCAAACAAAATTACTCTGTATTAAAGACAGAAGATCGCGAATTCAATTATATAATTAATGTATAGGCAGTTACGTTTGGGGCTGGTATAAGTTTGAAACACCAGCCTTATTGTAAAACATCGAATTCTTGGCAATATAAGCAATATACAATTTTTCTCTCAAAATATTCTAAGTAATTCTCAAGAACATACAACCTGCAAAGCCGAGAATTGAGGTTGTGAGATTCTAGTCTCACAACAGGGCATATGATGTGTATTGACTATACGAAATTGAATGCTGCTACTCGTAAAGATTACATCTTCTATTTTCCGTTACCTTTTATTGACCAGATGCTTGAGAGATTGGCTAACCACCCATACTACTGTTTTCTAGATGGGTATTCTGGTTTCTTTCAGATTCCCATCCACCCAGATGACTAGGAGAAGACTACATTCACATGTCCCTACGGCACCTTTGCTTATCGCAAAATTCCATTTGGCTTGTGCAATGCCCCAGCGACTTTCCAGCGATGTATGATGTCGATTTTCACCGACTTGATTGAGGACATACTGGAGGTTTTCATGGACGATTTCTCGGTGTTTGGATCCTCCTTTTCCATCTGTCTTTTTAATTTATGCAGGGTATTACAGCACTGCGAAGAAAAGCATCTGGTTTTGAACTGGGAGAAGTGCCACTTTATGGTCCGAGATGGGATAGTTATGGATCATCGGATTTCAGAGCAGGGTATCGAAGTAGACAAAGCAAAGATCGAGGTGATGACTAGTCTACAACCGCCAGATTCTGTCATTGGGATTATAAGCTTTCTGGGACATGCTGGGTTTTACATGAGGTTCATCAATGATTTTTCCAAGATCGCTAGACCCTTGCCACGTTTGTTATGCAAGGAGGTGATGTTTCATTTTGACAGCAACTGTCTAGAGGCCTTTCACACCATCAAGGAAACACTTGTCAGCGCGCCAGTTGTTCATTTGTTGTTAGCTCTCGAGGTTGTGAAGCACCGTCCGAAACTTCTAAAGGCTCTGTCACGAGCTCAGACAACTTCTTTAGCACCTTCTGCTCATATGTTTGAACGATTTTCTCCGCCTTCCTATCGACATACGTACCATCTGGCCTTGTATGTGTCTTGATGAAAACCTCACCAAGACTAACTGGTCTTCCCAATTCCTGTTCCTACAATGTTACAAAATAAAGAAGGATTATGTTAAAGTTGTTAAGGTGTAAGAATAAGTAAAAGTACTAACCATTTCTTGTTGGATTTGTTGATACGACTTTGGCCCTGATAAGTGGATATGAGGACCGAGACCTTTACGGTCAGGCATACGAGCATTGGAATAGGTGAGACTCCTCTGCTTTGCTTCTTCAGTTTCCCAGTAGTCGGTCATCGTTTTTCAGAGAGTATCACCGATCCAATTAGGTCTCTCTCGACTAGTCCTCGCGCTGCTAACCATGTCTTTCATCCGGCGTTGACAGATGTCCTCGAAATACCCTGGAACTGTCCTTGTTATCAAGGGATCTCAAGTGTGGGATTTAAATTCTATAATACAAAGAGAATAGAATGATGTTAGTGAAAACATCACAAGCAAACCAATATGTGAAGGCTATAGGACAGAAAGACAATGAGTAAAGCAGAAACATGAAACATGACAGATATATATACATTATAAGTACGTACCTAGAATAAATGGTTCGTATTTATTGTATTTTCTCGATGAAAGAACGTCTACAATGCCAACATTGCTCCTCCGAGTGCCTCTACCGATAACATGGTCATACCAATTACACTTAAAAAGTGTGATTCTTAAATTGACCATCCTCTCGTACTCGAGTTCTATGATATCAGTTAAGGTCCCGTATAAATCCGCTTTATCAGATGCATCAGTGTAATTTTCACATTTAACACATATCCCATAGTTACATGTCTTTCGTCCAGCGCCGTGATTCTGCATATGAAACAAATAGCCTCTTGTAAAATACATTGGCCAAGTTTTGGCTTTATTCAAAGGTCCATGTACTATCTCTTGAACCCAAGTAGGAAATGGATTTGTGGCGTTCCAGTAAGTAACCTGCATATATATAAACAATAGCATCAATATTTATAAGTAAAAATATATGCATAGTTATGAATATTATTTAGACATACATATTCTTTCACCCATATATGATATTCGTCAGCTCTTTTCGCGGAGAGTTCTTTTTTGGATAATCCTCGTTATTTTGCAGAAATATACTCCTCGAACATTCTATACAAGACCAACACAAAAATGAAAAAATATAGTGGGTTATAAATTAAAACGCATGCTGGGAGAAATGCCAACTAATATACCTCTCAATTGGCTGAAAATATTCACAATTTCGTAAAACATATGCATGCGCACATTGATAGTCTCTCTCTGAGAGCCATATTTCATGCATTTCTCCACTTGGACGGCCAACATGCGTAAATATAGAAGGTACTCCGGGGACATGATATACGGGAACTTCACCTTCATCGAATCTTGTTAACCTGACCGAATGAGTGAAAAGTAACTCACATTAAAATGGCAAAGTGGACATGATGTGATTGATTTTAGCATTTACCTTGATTTCGTTTGTATATTTGCGGCAAAGTAGTGCTCTGAGAAATAAGCAATATTGTCATTGATATATGATTCAACAATCGATCATGCCGCATATCTTTTGTTCTTTGCTTTCCCTTTCAACTTTTTGAAAAACATTTCAAAAGGATACATCCACCTATAGTGGACAAGGCCTCCTAATTCAGCTTCATAGGAGAGATGTATAGGCAAGTGCTCCATCACATCGAAAAATGAAGGTGGGAAGATCTTTTCCAAATTGCATAGGATTAAAACTATGTTCTGTTTTAAAATTTGAACGCGACTTTTATGCAAAGTTCTCGAACATAAGTCCCGGAAAAATACTCCAACCCCTACAATATATATTCAAACTGCATGAGGTTACTTATATATTATTATAATCATATATAAAGAAATAGTCGTAATTAGTACCTTATAACGCAAGGTGGACATTCCGGTCTACGAGATCTGCAAAGATAAATGGAAGTAAGCGCTCCATAAAAACATGGCAGTCATGACTCTTCATGCCTGAAAACTTTCGGTTGTTCATATCAACACAAGTCGCTAAGTCTGAGGAATAACCATCTGGGAATGTAACCGCATGTTTCACACATTCCAGTAAACTTTTTATGGCTTCTTCTGTCAATGTGAAGGCTGGAAATGAGCTTTACCCTCACTATCAATATGTAAGTGTGACCGAGAACAAAATTGTTCTATATCCAATCTTGACATGATGTTGTCTTTCGATTTACCATTCACACTCATAAGAGTAATCATGATGTTGTCAAAAACATTCTTCTCTATATGCATCACATCAAGACAATGTCGGAGATTGAGGTCCCTCCAGTACGGCAGCTCCCAAAATATGCTTTCTTTGTGCCAATTATGTTGCTTCCCATAGCCTGACTTCTTCTTTTCGTGACCGCTTCCACCGACGTCCTTTGTTTTTGATGGATTTACACCAGCCAACCACTAGCAATAAAATTGCTCATTGGTCAAAGACTGAGGTGGATACTCTCTCGAACCGTCTTTTCCCTTCAGGAAGTCTTTTTATTCCTCCTCAGTGGATGACCATGAGGAAGAAATATTCGGTGACAATCAAACCAACAGGTCTTCCTTCCATTAGATAGATAAAAAGACTTTGTATTTTCCATGCAAACTGGACAAGACAATTTACCATGGGTTGTCCATCCGGATAACATGCTATACGCCGGAAAGTCGCTTATCGTCCACATCAGCACTGTTTTTAGATTAAATTTTTGATTCAAGGACACATCGTATGCATTGACGCCATTAGACCACAACTCTTTTAGCTCCTCAATAAGAGGTCAGAGGAAGATATCGAGACTAGCTCGCGGATGATTTGGCCCAGAAATTCAGAATTGTAAGAAATAAATACTCTGTATTCATGCATATATTAGGGGGTAAATTATATGGATTCAATATCACAGGCCACATCGAATGATTACGAGACATACCAAATGGATTGAACCCATCGGTACATAATCCAAGATAAACGTTACGGGGTTCTTCGGCAAACCAGGGATTTTGATCTTGAAAATATATCCACTCTGCCGCATCTGATAAACCGTATTTTTACCGGTTTCTAACATTTGTTTTTGTGTCTTTTATTGAGTCAAAGTGTCTTTTTAGAGTCTTTTAGTCTTTTATCGAGTCTTTTCAGGTTTTAGGTGACTTTGTGAGAAAATGAGCCGTTTTGGGTGAAAATGAGCATATGTAGATGCAGAATCATACAGAGCCGTCAAAAGTTTGGCAATCTTTGAAAGACTTACCACCGATGGATCGGGCTCAAATTTTGATACAAGATAGAAACATGGATCAGAGTTCATTTGGAAGTGGTTTGAGGTCATTCCAACGGTGCGATCAAAAGTTATGATAATTTTCGTGAAGACGGTCCAACATAAACCGACCGGTTTAGTGACGCGAAAAATAAAAGGAAATTTTTGTTTTCCTTATTTTGGACAGGTTTCGCCTAGACTTAGGAAAACATGTTTTAGGGTTATTTATTCTATTTTTCAGCCATTGTTTAGGCTACGTTTTATTTTATTCATCAGAGAACTTCTGTTTTTGCTCTGGGAGATTTGAGGGAGACGAATCTCTACTTCATACCGGAGAAGATTTCTGAACCCTATTTTGATTTCCTTTTTATTGGATTATGAATTTCTCTTTGAATATCTGTGTTTTCTTTGCAATCATGTCTGAGTAATCACTTTGGTAGGTTTTTAGGGTTTTAAGGGATTCTCCATGAATCACTGAAACAGATCTGTTAGATTAGGGAATTACATAGAGTTCTTCATCTATTGTTGGATTTAAAGCTTAGACTAGATTGATCACCTATTTTATGATCTTAGGATTAATCTATTCAACAAAAGTGCTTTAGATTTCCTGAAAGAACTTAGATGAGCAAATTGTCCTTAACCAACGAAAGCTGCTGCTAAGGCAATTTGTGAACTTATCAAACATGAACATTAATGCTTGCCTAGAACACTAAGGTCAAACGACATATTAGATTCTTAGGTTATTAGGCATAGTAGGTAGTACCACGACAGTGGGCTAGCTAGACATTCATGTTTGAGTTTGAGAACATGTCTTAATTATCTCCCTAATCGATAGTTTGTTTGGTGAATCTGGATTTCCTGCGAATTACCTAAGGATCTAGCGCTTTCTTGTATTGAATTTACATCGTTTCATTCATCATTCTTAGTTTTAGAAATTACAACCAACAAACAAGCATCATTCGTCTTAGATTTATTTTCCTTCTGCATTCTCGTAGCGTTACACATGGTCTATGTGGATTTGATCCTAAAGTACTACATCGATATAATGTTATGATTGCAGTAGTGTGCACTTTAGTTATTAATTGACCTGGTGAAAACACCTAAATCAGCATCAGAAGGATGACACATTTCTCCCTCCTTTGCTTGGTGCTCGGCATGCCACCTCATTGCCGATGCAGTCTTCTCGCTCTGATACATTCTCTTCAATCTGTCAGCAATAGGTAGATACCACATACGACTGTATAGTACTTTGGTTCTACGTCGGTCGTTTTTAGGCTTCCATCTTTGAGCACCACAAAACAAACATTGATCTTCATTCTCATCATCTTTCCAGAATATCATACAATTGTTAATACACACATCAATTGTATGATATGGAAGGCCTAAATTGCGCATCAATTTTTATGTCTCGTAATGTGAACCGATTGACTTGTTTCCTTCTGGTAAATAGTCTGTCAAGATTTCGCAAACCGAATCCACTAACTTTTCACTCATATTATATTATACTTTAATTTGCATGACTCGAGTAGCTAAGGATAACTGCGAGTGACCTTCACGACAACCATCGTATAATGGATTTTTTGCACCTTCTAACAAGTCGTAGAATTTCTTTGAATGGTTACGTACTGGTTCTTCTACATTCTGATAACTACCATCCTGATGATAGTTATCAAAACTCACATTATGACGAAATGCATCATTCACCATATCCACATATCTATATTCTACTACATTACCCACTTCTTCACTCCCACTTACATATGTCGTATCAACATAACTCGATCATAAATCCATATTGATTTCTTCTCCATGCTTATACCAAACATAATAATCTGGCATAAATCCTCTGCTATAAAGATGATTCCAAATTCTTGTCCCCGGGATAAATTTCTAGTTCTTGCAAGCACTACAAGAGCAGAAAAACTTACCACCATTACTCTGTGTTAAAGGCTGGCTATTTGCAAATGTCATGAATCCCTCCACCCCTGTTCTGAACCCTGCCAAGAAATTTCTCGTCTCTTCATCGAACCTCTTATACATCCACTCCCGGAAATTACTATAATTGTAATTTCCCGACATTATATAACTTATAAAAACTGAATTTTGTTGGCTTTTGTGTTTGAAGATCGAATGAGGAGAAGTAATGGGTGAATGTTGCTTATATAGACATTTATGGCGACTAAATAGCGACTACACGGCGTCTGAAAGGCGACTACATGTTGTAGTCGCATAAAACCGGTACACCAACCCCAAAACGAATAACACGAGTTTTTCACCGGAATTTTACGACTAATTAATGACTAGTGTGCGACCCGCCGAAATATTCGTATATTAGTCGCCAAATGGCGACTATTATGCGACTCTTGTTTTCCGTCGGCAAAGTAGTCGTAAATCAGCGACCCGCCGAAAGAGTCGCATATTAGTCGCTAAATTAGCGACTATTAGGCGACTAGTATTTCCCGTCTGAAATGTGGTCGTAAATTAATCGTAAAATAGCGACTAATGTAGTGACTATATTCTTTGGTCGTAAACCAGCGACTTAAGTACGACCAAATTGTATTGGTCGTCAAATAGTCGGGATTTAGTGGGCTATTAGTCGCAACTTTTGGCGACTAATTATTTAGTCGCTATTTGTAGTCGCCAAAACGTTGTTTTCTTGTAGTGGATGTATTGAGGCCGTGATGAAAGGACCAGTCGACGCATATTTGAGGAAGAGAGCGATGGAGATGAAGCACGCGACGAGATCGGCGTTGTGACTGGTGGATCATCGGTTTGGAATTTGGACTCGTTCATCGACGACATCACAATCAAGACATGGAACCAGAGGAATCGAAAGGGAAATCGTGAGTACCGAAGACAGCGCGGCGAGGAAAGGAATTGAGGAAAAATACATGAAAAATAAGAGAGATGAAAAGAAAAAAGGAAAAATAAAAGAAATAAAAGATAAAATGAGAAAAAAATGGAAAAATGGTATTAATATATATTATAGACTGAATATTAGTTTTAATTATTATTTTTGGTCATACAGCTCTCCCAATATGATTATTGACTACTATTACCCAAAAAATCAACACGCCTATTACCGCATCTTATTGGGTTGCACATTAGCAGCAAAACAATGTTGTTTTTTCAAAGAAATCGTTCTCAATTGATATAAGTACGAAAAATCGTTGGTTGGCGGCAAGTACTAATCGTACGATGGATGGTGAACAATGAGATGGAAAACTTTTTCACACGGTCTAGAGAGCACTAAATGAGAATGAGAAGTTCATCAACATATATCCTTGCATGCAAGGGAAACTTGTTCTTTTATCCCCTGTAAATGGTTACCTTGTTCACGTATCACGGTTAGGGCTGGGCAAAACAACCGGAACTGAAATACCCGAATCAGAATTGAACTGAAATATTCGAACCGGAACCGAACCGAAATTGTCAAAATACCCATTGGATCATACTCATTGATACCCATGGGTATCGAGTAATATCCGGAACCGAACCGAAAATATTTCGGGTATCCGAATACCCGAAATATAATTATACTAGATAAGTACCCGCATATATGCGGGTTTGTACTTTAATATTTTATAACCCGTGAAAAAAAAAATTAAAAACAAAAAAATAGAAAATAAAATTAGATCACCAGTGAAAATATATAATACATAAATTTTAAAAACAAAATTTCCGATGAAATAAATATATACCTTAAGAAAATTATTTGGTGAAGCAAATGCAGTAAATTGCTTTGGATACGATTATTAGACTTTTAATTATTTGGTGTGTAATTGACATACTATTAAATTGTGGTTTATATAGAGGTAAAAAATTAGAATTCTATTCTTTTTAGGATTAATTTCTTTAATCTAAATGGAAAAACTAAATTTTTTTTTTTTT
>PKML01047354.1:29310-46290 GCA_002933935.1 Eutrema yunnanense | reverse complement strand
TATTATTTATTATTTATTATTTATTATTTATTATTTATTATTTATTATTTATACTATAAAGATACCACAAGAAATAATAAACAAAGCAACATTAACCTTCATGAATTTTTTTTTTTGTGAACTAAAATTCAAAACTAACTTGTTCACTTAAATTGTTCTTAGTATGAGGTGAACACCTCATACTAAGAATAATCTAAGAGAGAAAAAGTTAATCTTAATCAAACAAAAACAGTCTTCCATCAAAATAAGTTAATTACATACACTGTATATATACTCAAAAGTTGTGAGCATTGCGTGTAAGATCGTAGTATATAAAGTATAAATAAGCACTTAAGAGTTTGGAATACATAATCACAGAAACTGTGTGTGTTTATGTGTTTACGTGTAAGAGACACTTAAACACTTAACGCATGTACGTGTGTATGTAATGTATATAGATAAACATACAATTTTTTGTACATATGATAAAAAAAATCTCAAAAATCTCTATATTATTATTTAAGAAATCATTTAGGAAAATGAACTTTATTTTGTAAATTATTACATATTATGTCATTATAAACAAAAAATAATAATTGAAATAGAAAATGATATAATTGTCATTTAAAATTATTGAAGAGAATATAGAAAATATTTATTTCCCATTAAAAAGATTATTTACTATTTAATTTCTTAATTATTATGATATTTTAAATAATAATCA
The DNA here is from genome assembly GCA_002933935.1 of Eutrema yunnanense. Classification (NCBI taxonomy): domain Eukaryota; kingdom Viridiplantae; phylum Streptophyta; class Magnoliopsida; order Brassicales; family Brassicaceae; genus Eutrema; species Eutrema yunnanense. Next base: position 45,587 of record PKML01047354.1, on the reverse strand, counting down.
ATTCATACATATTTAAAGAAAATATATTCGAGATCTTGCAATATTTTTCACTATGATTATTATATTTTATTTGAATATATATCAAAACAAATGTTTAAAAAATATTTTACTAATTTTCATAAAGAGTTAGACACGAGAAATTTTTTTTTTTTTAAGAGTTTGTGGATTGGCCACACAAATCATAGTCATTAAACAGTGCATATTAGAGTTATATTTTCAAGATTATATATAGATTATTAGTAAGATAAAGTGAATATATACACGATTACAAGATTATATATAGGTTATTAGTAAGATAAAGTGAATATATACACAATTAAACAGTGCATATTAGAGTTATGTAAAAAAAATGACATGTAGTTTTAAGTTTAGAAGAAAAACATCAGGACGTCAAAAAAAAGAAAAAGAAAAACATATAGATAATAGACTGAATGAATACTTTATTAGTAAGATAAAGTGAATATATACACGATTACAAGTAGGACTGAGATTATTAACCGAACCGAGCTAATCAAACCGACCCGAAGTTTTGTAAATTTGGTTATGGTTCGGTTATTTTTGGTAATATTTAAAATTAATTATGGTTTTCGGTTCGGTTCGTCCAAACCGATTAGTTAACCAAAATTAAAAAAAAACATTGCAAATTAACCGAATATAACCGAAAATAACCGAAACTACCCGAATTAAACTGAATTTGCCAACCAACATTTCGGTTATTTTCAATTATAAAAAAATAACCGAACTACCGGATAACTGAACCGAACCGATATTTTATTCGGTTATTTTTGGCAGGATTTTTAAAAACCGAACTAACCGAACCGAATTACCCGAAGTAACCGAATTTGCATGCCTAATTACAAGTATGGTAAACCAGAAGAATTAACTAATTATAATTATTAGGGAATATTATCACACATCGGAATTTGGAAGGGATCCTAAGCAATATATAAGAGACATGGGCCAATCCACTCATTGCCAATTGGTTTTGAGTTGGAAGCCCATGTAACTTAACATGGTATCGGAGCCTGATCCATATTGTCCAACCCGATCCAGTATCGACCCGACCCAAAGTTGGTACATGGATCCATGCCCGAACATACCGAGATTGATAGGTAAAGAGCCATCATCTCGAGGCGGCGTATTAGGGAATATTATCCCACATCGGAAGTTGGAAGGGATCCTAAATAATATGTAAAGGACATGGACCAATCCACTCATTGACAAGATTTTAAGTTGGAAGCCTATGTAACTTAATAATAATTACATCCTCTAGTATTATATACTAGATAAGTATCCGCATATATGCGGATTTGTACTTTAATATTTTATAACCCTTGAAAAAAATAAAAAACAAAAAATAGAAAATAAAATTAGATCATCCGTGAAAATATATAATACATAAATTTAAAAAACAAATTTTCCGATGAAATAAATATATACTTTAAGAAAATTATTTGGTGAAGCAAATGCAGTAAATTGTTTTGGATACGATTATTAGACTTTTAATTATTTGGTGTGTAATTGACATACTATTAAATTGTGGTTTATATAGAGGTAAAAAATTAGAATTCTATTCTTTTTAGGATTAATTTCTTTAATCTAAATGGAAAAACTAAATTTTTTTTTTTTTAATATTTATTTTGCCTTTTAGGATAAATTTATTTTTTAAAAGTTTTAGTAACTTTACATTTTAAGATTATGAATAAGTTCTTAATTAATCATTGTTTGATTTACCATTTCGAATTTTTTTTATTAATCGATTTGAAAATTTTCCAACTTTGACTTGACATCTTTCGCGATCAGGTGATTTTACAATTTTGAAACATTAAGATTTATATAATAAGATTTCCTTATTCTGAACCGAAATATCGTTTTTTCTTTTTTAAATTTTTTGGCCTTTATCCTTTTTCTTTTTAGGATTGTTATATATAGTTTAATTTTCTTATTCTAATATGTAATATAGGTTTTCTTTTTAAAAAAAACATTTGCTTTTATTTATAATTTATTTATAATTTCTTTAATCTAAACATAATTACTATTTTCTTTTCCTTTTACTTTGAGAATTGTGAATCGATTATAAAGTTTCTTATTCTAAATTGAAATATGGTTTTTCCTTTTAATTTTTTTTGGCCTTTATTCTTTTTCTTTTTAGGATTGTTATGTATATTTTAATTTTCTTATTCTAATATGTAATATAGGGTTTCCTTTCTTAAAAAACATTTGCTTTTATTTATAATTTTTGTTTAATTTCCTTAATCTAAACATAACTAATATTTTTCTTTTCCTTTTACTTTGAAGATTATGAATGGATTATAATTTGTTTTTTCCTTTTTCTTTTTATGATTAGGATTCGATTATAAATTTTACTTTTATTGTTATTATTATGTGTTAAAATATAATTGGAAATTTACCAAATATCTCTCATAATATAGTTGGAAATTTATTAAACACGTGTCAAAATCTGATCGGTTAACTCGACATGTGTCGCGATCTTGCGAGTTACTAACTTTGAAACATTCTCTTTTATATAATAAGATTTTTTTTTAAATTTCCCTTTTTTAAGTTTCTTTTTTTTGCTAGTTTCCTTTTTTCTGTTGTGGTTTTATTATTAGTTTTCTTTTTATGTTCTTTTTTCTTTTTTTTTATGTTTACTTTCGTGGTTCTTTTTTTTTGCTAGTTTTCTTTTTTATTGTCGTACTTATTATTAGTTTCCTTTTTATGTTTTTTTTATGTACTTTTTTTCTTTTTTAATGTTTTCTTTTTTGGTTATATTAAGATTTTAAGTTTCTTTTTGTATATAGATTGTTTTTTTTTTCCTTTTTTTTAGTTTAACCACTATTTTTTTTTAGTTTAACATTTTTTAATATTTATTTTAATTCATTTTTACTTTTTTAATTAAATTGACACATGTCAAGATCTAAATTAACAACCGTGAAAAATATCACGATCTCGTGAGTTATAATTTTGCCTACATGTTACGCTCACGTTGAGGGATCCAGCTTTATATAATAAGATATCCAAAAATATTAAATATATATCAGATTTTTGGATATATTTTCTGTATTATGGGTATATTTTATTTAGTTTTTTTTTTCGGGTATATTTTTGAGTTTTTGGATATAATTTAAGGTTTTTGAGTATATTTTTGGATTTTTGGGTATATTTTTGGATTTTCGGATATATTTTAGGTATTTCGGGTATATTTTAGGCATTTCAGGTGATAAATACCAGGAACCGACCCCGAACCGAAAAAGAACTGAAAATGTTTGGGTATTTTTCGGTTCTGAAATCTCGGAACCGAACCGACCCGGAACCGAACCGAAATCATTTCGGAACCGAATAGATCATAAACCTCACTACCCGAAATACCCGGAACCGAATGGTTCCTATCCGAAACCGAACTGGAACCGAAAATGCCCCAGCCTTAATCACAGTATCACTTTTTCGTGAAAAAATATTTGATATTTTCCCCCTCCAACTACCCATAATTATATTGGATTAACAACCCAGACATTTGGTGGTAACAAAGAAAAGTTTTACAAAATCGACAGTTGAGAGGACTCTCTAATTAATCCTACTTGTGTAGCACTAACTAGTGAATGATTCTCAAAGTAGATTTTAGATGTAAACTGTGTGGGTCATGTTACAAAATAAAGGTGTAGCAAGATATATAGCATTTTATATTAAACCAAAAGTTCTAAGTTACATATATATATATATATATTTATTGTTTCTTGTGTGTAATATAAATATTTGTAAAATCAAACACTATCTAGCCTTTCACAGTTTCACATTCATCACATCCCCACTAGAGAACAAAGATCTCTCTCTCTCTCTCTCTCTCTCTTCTTTGGTTTTCGCTTTCAGATTGAGTTTGACTCTTCGCCAGCCAACTCCTCTCTCTCTCCATCAATGGCGACACCATACCCTCTTCTTCCTTTCTCTCTCTTCAATCCCGTTAAGTAAAAACCATTTTTTCTATCTCTCTGTCTCTCTCCAATACGCATCAAATCTCAAAACCCTAGATTTTCCAAACACAAGCTCTTCTTCTTCTTCTTCTCTTATGTTCTTGTTTCTTCCATGTCCATATGGATTCAGGTAACAGTGAAAGCTTACAATCTTCAAGCGATGACCACGAGTCTTCATCAACAGGAGCTGCAGCAGATCACTCCTCTTTCTTCCTCCCTCCCTTTTCCTCGTCCTCCGCCTTCTACGGCGGCCCAACAACCCTCTCCTCCTCCTCCTCCTCCGCCACTTACCTAAACTTCGTCAACAATCTTATCTCCGATGACATTATCAACCAAACCCATCTCCTCTCTCCTCCACCACCGCCACAGCCTCCTCCTCCTCCTCCTCCTCCGCCTCCTTCCTCCTCCAGAAACCCTAGAAAACGAACAAGAGCTTCAAGAAGAGCACCAACCACTGTTCTCACCACCGACACTTCCAACTTCAGAGCTATGGTTCAAGAATTTACCGGCGTCCCTGCCTCTCCGTTCTCCCACCCTTTCTCCTCCACTACTCGCCGCTTCGATATTTTCCGATCTACCTCCTCCGATCATCCTCTTACTTACAACCCTTTTCGTCCAATCCCTCAAAAACCTCATCAACAACCTTTGATCCCTTCATCATCTTCTTCTTTGCTCAACCAATATAATAACCACACTTCTACTTCAACAAACTTTCAACCTCTTCGCGATTTGCCCCTCCCTCAAAGTCACCAAGTTTCTACATTTCAGTCTCTTTTATCTCATCAACATCATCATCATCATCATAACCAAACACTCTCCTCTCTTCACGATCTTGACTCAATGAATCTCGGAGCATTACAGCAAAATCAAAATCACAATCCAACTTCTGATGATGGCCACCAGCTGATGATGATGAGGCAGTTCTCGGAGTTTGATCGCCGTACGGAAAAGGGACAAGGCTCTTCTTCTTCAGCTCCGATCAAAGGTTCTTCAGGTACTACTACTACTACTACTACAACGACAACAACAACAACAGTTGATCCATGGATTTGCCATACAGATTCAACCAATAATTGAATACCATATCGTATACATTATTTTACAATTATTTATTTTTATGATTACACCATATCTTACAATGTTAAAATCTCTTCAAATCAGTTTGTAGTCACTGAGATTGAATTTTCAGATTATTTTTTCTTCTTATGAATGATAATATTCCATCAAAAATGTTTATTCTAATTTCTTGTGATTATACTATGGCTACACGTTACGCGCTGACCCATAATGGGGTATATGATTCTCCAACATGTTGTAAGTACTGTATGTAAGTATATATGATTTTTTTTGAAAGTATATATGTATATGTTTTTGGTTCTTCTGAAAGTATATATGTATATGTTTATACGTTACACATTTGGCTCTTAGGTCTTGATGAGAATCTAGTTCGGATTTTGTTCGTTGGTCTAAAGAGGACAGCTCACACGTGTAATGTGTTTTGTTCAATCGTTACTTTGACAATCTCTCCCCTATTATTATAGGTTTTTGTAGTCTGATTAATGTTCCGACTGCTTTTATTAACTACTTTCCATCCCTTTATTTACGAAATAGAAAAACTAGGTATATATTACTCCATAGTATTTACTACATAGCCAACTAGCTATAAAATGAGATGTTTTTAATGATTAAAAACAACAACATTCAAATTTTCAAGTGAGTTTTTTTTTTGGTCGAACAATGATTTTTATAGAAGCTTACTCTCCAAAAATGGAGGCATTGCTTGCAGTTACAAGTACTGCTTCGGCTAAGGAATCATAAACAACATTTTTTCTTTCCGGAGTAAAAGTAAAAGAGATAGAATCAAAGGAACTACAAAGACATTGAATGTGATTTGTTTTAACGTTGAAAGTTATAGCTCATATATAGTTAGTCGTCTCACCTTAATAACAGATTATTACTGGCAAAAAATATTTAGACTCTTAATTGTATTTACAGTTAGTGTGGAAATGATGTGATTACTGCTAAGGGTGTATTCAACCAAACAATAAGAGTATTATTTTAATAGGTTTTTAGATGATTTTGTTGATTTTGGATGAATTTTGGGAAGTTGTTATGATTTATTATTAATTTCTCTACAATCTCATCTAAAACTATAAGATGTAAATCTTTGTATTTCTAAATAAGAAACTTTTCTAAAACATTGGATTTTAAGAGACATGCACAAAATCATTTATTAAGAAATTGATGCTTATAATATTTTTAATAACAGTAGATTAATTTGAAGTTTTTTTGGGTGTAAATCACTAGTTCAAAACATTGGATTTTAAGAGACATGCACAAAATTTATAACCAATAATACTTGATTTTAGAATAAGTTTTAAAATTTAATGAGATGAGGTTTTTTATTTGTAATACGATTAGCAAACTCATCAAAAATTATTTACAGAAAAAATAACGTGTAACATTTCTATAAATTGTCTGAATTCAAGAAAGTTCAAGATAAGGTGTTTTTATCAATGACATGCGAAACTTCAACTTAGGATATCTCTCTCCCCATACAGTTTGAATTTTCACAATTTAATAAACAATGCTTTCTCTAACACCATATTTAGATTTTCTAGAAATATTACAAAGTATTCATATATTATATAACCACTTGTAACACCCATTTGATCATACATCAAAAGTCAAAACTAAGTAAAAAGTTGTGTTCAGGTTAAAAAAATAGTGTATCAACACGGTGTAACTTTAGGTAGTTTGTCCTTTTCTATTGCAAATTTTGCCTTTTTCTTTATTTGCAATTTTGTACTTGCTTTATACATATGTAAAATCAAGTAAACGCTTAGAAGCAAAAAAGAAAGAAACCACCATAAAATCAAATTTAGTAAAAAAAAAAAAGAGATATCTAAAAAAACTAAATATATTTAGGGAGGATTACTAAACTAACTTTAAAAAATGTCTTAATTACTAGAACAATGCAAATCTTTCTAAATTACTANAAAAACTATACTTTAAGGTCTTTTGACAACTTTTGAAGGTTATTTTAGTTAGTTGAACTTTTGTAAGAGTTATTCTAGTAATATCACTACTTTTGAAGGTTATTATAGGTAATTTACTCATATATTTAGTATGCTACTTCTTACGCATATGGTGCACTTGGCCATGTTTTTCTCGAACATATAAATGTTAGAAACCTAAAAAAAAAATTTATGTAAGCTTTGTTTCACCTGTAAAGCGCAGCGTTTGGATAAAAATAAATATAGAAAGTTCATTGCATGAAATATGGACCATATATTTTACTGGGTGAATTGCTGAAAATAACTTAAAATTTGGTTTTTTCAGCAAAACTAAACCCTTTATTTGAGTTAAAGAAAAAGTAATCTGTATGGAGAGTGAAATTACAGTTACCTCCTCAATGACTAAACAAAATCCTAGTACGTGTTTTTACGATAACCCTGAGACGCAGGTAGACTTGATCTAGAAGTCTACATGTAGACTTCATCTAAAGTGTGTTCTGTAATTAAATTTTATATTTAAATAATAAAAAGAAATAATATTATGTTATAAAATTATGAGGTTTTAAAAATTTATTATACTCAATTATGATGTTTTAAAATTCATAAAAATTCATAAAATTTGATCAGATTAACCAAGAAAATAATTTGTAGGTTATAGTTGAATTATGGGTAGACTTCATATAGAAGTCTACATGTAGACTTCGCATGAACTCTGCTCTGTAATTAAATTTTATATTTATATAATAAAAAGAAATAATATTATGTTATAAAATTATGAGGTTTTAAAAATTTACTATACTCAATTATGATGTTTTAAAAATACAAAAATTCATAAAATTTGATCAGATTAACCAAGAAAAAAATTTGTAGGTTATAGTTGAATTATGGGTAGACTTCATATAGAAGTCTACATGTAGACTTCGCATGAACTCTGCTCTGTAATTAAATTTTATATTTATATAATAAAAAGAAATAATATTATGTTATAAAATTATGAGGTTTTAAAAATTTACTATACTCAATTATGATGTTTTAAAAATACAAAAATTCATAAAATTTGATCAGATTAACCAAGAAAAAAATTTGTAGGTTATAGTTGAATTATGGGTAGACTTCATATAGAAGTCTACATGTAGACTTCGCATGAACTCTGCTCTGTAATTAAATTTTATATTTATATAATAAAAAGAAATAATATTATGTTATAAAATTATGAGGTTTTAAAAATTTACTATACTCAATTATGATGTTTTAAAAATAAAAAAATTCATAAAATTTGATCAGATTAACCAAGGAAATAATTTATATTTATAGGTTATAGTTGAATTATGGGTAGACTTCATATAGAAGTTTACATGTAGACTTCGCATGAAGTCTGCTAAACTGAAAATAATTAACCTAACCGAAACTTTTCTCATTAAATTAAGTTATTTAACCAAACCCAACCGGAAAAATAAACTTAATCGAATTGTTGATTTAGACTATCCCAAATTGGTTTGCACATACCCAAAATTGAACCAATGCATTTTAACCTACCCAAAAAAATTACCAACATATAAAATCGATTTTAGAAGAGAAACACATTTGTTGTTGGTAAAAAACAAAAAACCCTAGAAGCTCTCTAAGTGGCGATTCCGATTTCTCTTCCCGCCGCCGCCGATTTCTTTTGCCGCCGCCGGCGAACGGTAAGCCGCCGGCGATTTCTCTTGCCGCCGCCGGTTTCTTTTTACTTGTCGCCGTCACTTGTTTTTCCTTTCTAAATCTCTTGTTTTTCTTTCCAGATCTGTTTTCTGCCGCCGATTTCCCTTCCCTTGTCGCCGCCGATTTCCCTTTCCGCCGCCAGCGAACGGTAAGCCGCCGCCGATTTTTTTTGCCACCGCCAGTTTCCTTTTACTTGTCGTTGTCTCTTGTTTTTCCTTTCTAAATCTCTTGTTTTTCTTTTTAGATATGTTTCCTGCCGCCGATTTCGCTTTCCGCCGCCGCTGGTTTACCTACAACAAAGGTAAAGTCCTCTGAATCTCTCTGCTTTGTTCGAAGTTGTTAAAGTTTTTTCCGATTTTCTCATTTATCAGTTTGTTGAAGTTTCATTAGACTTCATTAGTAGACTTCATTAGTAGACTTCATTAGTAGACTTCATTAATAGACTTCTTTAGCAGACTTCTTTAGTAGACTTCTTATTCTTCATATGCACTAGTTAGCCTCTTCTTATTCAGACCTATTTAATTTTCTGGACGTTTTGTTAATGCTTCTCTACTGTTTTGAAGTTATATCCTATCAGAGAATGGATGCCCCAGAATTCCCACGTCGGTGGTACACTAAAGGCCATGAGACCATGGCCTTGAAGAGCCTAGGCTACTACGCTGATAACACACGGTTGATTCCTGCACTCCACGGAGCACTGCAAGAAGATGGAGTTTGGGATGAGCTCTATGAGTCGAAATTGGGTGTTATTTTAAAGTTCAGCAGACTTGAGTTTGGCTGGGCATCGAGGTTGTTTCACTATATGCTCTCTTTTCAGTTAGTCTGCAAGAAGAAGTACGAGATTTGGAGTCTAGTTCGTGAAAACCCAATGAGGTTTTCATTGCTTGAGTTTGAGCATCTTACCGGACTGAACTGTGAGTACGTAGAGGATCTAACATGTCCAATGGTTGAGGTTACTGATGAGATGCGTGAATTCTGGGAGAAAATGGGAGTGGCTGAAGATGTTGGTCCAAGCACTGATAATAAAATTGATGCATGTTCGAATTGTTCAGCATGGTCTAGGGAGGATATGATGAGGTTAGGATATCTAGGCATCTACGCTGCCTTCATTGTAGCCGTAAAGAGCAGTACACCTACACTGGTTGAAATGGCTAGACTAGTGATGGATTTAGAAGCTTTTGAAAACTATCCTTGGGGGAGGGTAGCGTTTAAGAATCTGATAGAGCCTGTGAAAGAGAAAGTGGATATCAACAAGACTATCACCCTCGAAGGGTTTGTGCATGTTCTCCAAGTGTGGATCTACTATGCTCTACCTGATTTTGCTGCTGGGTATGCTTTCCCATTGCCTAATAATCCAACTCCACCGCTGCTGGGTTTCAAAGGATCAAGAGGGCGAAAAAGTGTTAGAGAGAATATGCTAAAACATGTAATATTCTTTGTCTAATATACGTTTTATTTTTGTCATTGTCATTTATGTGATACATTAGTCTAACACTATAGTTTTTATTTTTCATCGACCCGCGTACAGAATTGCGTTTTCAAGGCATTTGAGGAGATGTTTCCGAAATGGGATGACGACGAAGAAGATGTAAAGGTTGATAACATTTTGAAAGCCATGTTTGGCCAGTTTGGTAATTGGAGGTGGAGTAAAATTCATTGGCCTGAAACATGCGTTATAAAGGTCTCACCCCGCGTGAAGTCAGAGGATACGGGGGACCTCAAAAGGAGCTTAGTATCAAAACAAGAAAGCCGTAAGAGGTCTCGTTCAGAGTCCACCTCTCGTATGGATGAGGATGGGTCGGCTCTGGTGGCCACAATGAAAGCTCACTTCAACCTATGCTTTGAAGACCTCTTTACCAAGATGGTTGCTGGCTTCAGTGGCCTTCAAAAAGAGAACAAAATCTTACGCAAGAAGGTAGAAGCAGTTGAGCGAATCATAGATACGGCGAAAGGTGACATGAAGTTGAAGGTATTAGATGACCAGTCGGTCAAATCCAACGAAGATTCGAACCCTGCCAACCCTGACGTTGTTAAAGATGGCAGCACCATTCCAGAAGTGAGGGTTAGTTCCAAACCCCCTCCCAAATCTATGATGAATACAAGGGCAAGATCGAAAAAGAAGAAATCTAAATGAACTTTGATTTCACCTTAATGTTATTTGTGTAGAAGTTGTTTTCATTTGAATTTATTACAATATGTTTTCATTTGAATTTGAATTTGAATTTATTACATATATTAACAATTTGCACCTAAAAATGCAGAGTCATGTGTTTATGTTATTTGTGTAGAAGGTGTGCAATATGTTTTCATTTGAATTTATTACATATATTAACAATTTGCAAACATGAGTTTCAGAGTAAGAGTGTCAATGGTGACATGGTACTATTTGTTGAGGTGATAGACAAAAACAACTGTGACATTGGTTTTGATGCGATTCAAGAGGAGAATGACAACCAAAGCAGAGTAGCAGCTCAGGTTGTGGCCCGTGCGAAGAGTGAGAGGCAAAGGAAACTGGCTGGTACACAGAAGTCTCCGTTTCAAGGTAATAACACCGCAAAGGGGATCATTCCAAACCAGATAATGCAAGGTTGTGGATATGATCCCTTTAATGTGAAAAGTGCTAGCCATAAGCTGAAAGTGTTAGTGGATTTCCTAAAACTTGACCCGTAAGTTACTATTTCACTATAAGATGTTTGTGTTATTTGTGTTTTTAAACCTGTTTGACAACACAAATGCCGATTTTCCAGCAAATACAAGAACCCGGAAAAATGGACTTCAGGCCACTGGTATTGGATTCTCCGGACGCCAAAGGAATGGTTAGCAGACTCGGTAAGTCATTTCGTCTTCACTAGCAGAGAAATTTTCACTAGTAGACATCACTAGTAGACATCACTAGTAGACTTCCCTAGCAGACTTCACTAGCAGACTTCACTTGCAGATAAATTTTCATTTAAGTAACATTGATTATCTCTTAACTGCAGCACATGGAAGCTGCGATTAACCTTCTGAGGCTTCGACAGGCGAAGCATCCATAGTGGTTTAGGTCGGAACGAATTTGCTTCCTTGATTCCTTGTTTTCAACGGTGTGGAGGTCCAAGTTCGCGGAGTTTGAATCCTCTCCGCCGAATGAGGATGGTTCGGGCAAGAGACTACATAATGGTTCATATCAGTACTACACCGGTGAAGCCAGCTTACTGCCGAACTGATAAGACGTGGGCATATGATGTTGATCATCTGTACTCAATGTTGCACGTCACTGATATGCTCAAATTAATACCCTAAAAGTACTAAGCAGTAGTTGCAGTAAAGTAGCGGTCCAACACAAGGACTCACATAGACACACAATAGATTATATAGATGAGAATAAAGCTAAGCGATCAATGATATTGAAAACATGACATAAATTAAAACGGTTGTAAATTCAATTGGAGGAAGATCTGTTCAGGGTATTTCTCAGGAAATCAATGAATGCAGATAAATTAACTAACATGATTCAGATTTAGCGCGGTTCTTGAACTCAAATCACTAAGGTATAATTAACCAACTTCCGTTGCGAAAACTATCTAAATCTAAATCCTAGGAATTCCAAATTCCTTTGCGAATCCTAAAGTCTAAATCAGCTTTTTAAATCAGGTTTGATTTGTTCACAAAACAACTAAACCAAATTCCTTTGCGAATAGTTATTTTGCTCACCGTAGATTCTATCAGGTAATTAATCGCACTTCCGCACCTAATCAATTATCCTAAGATCTAAGTTCTAGGTGAACAATCTAAAATTAGCTTTGCAAACAACCTATGGTGAATAACTAATTCAGATGGTGAATCCTAATAACTAATCAATCTAGCATTCAGAGATAACCCTTATGAGAACCCCAAACCTAACAAGAGATCTACTCAGACATGGTAATTGAAGCAATAAACATGTTTGAATAAATCATAAAATAAATCAGAAAGAGTAACAAGAGGGTTCGAAATCTTCTCTCGGACGAACAAAGTTTCAGACTTGTCTCCCTTCAAAAGCTCTCTCACAAAACCAAAGTAAAACAAAGTGTAATAAAAGCATAGCCATTAAAGTGGCTGTAAAATCCTATTAAATAACCTAAATCACGTTTTGGGGCTTCTTGTAAATATTAAAGACTTATGGGCAATTTTGCAATTCTTCAACTGTTGGAAAAGTCGCGGGTCGTGCCTGCCTCGGTGAGTATCGACCGATACTAGGCAGTATCGATCGACACTGATGCTTCAAATCGGGTACTCAGCTGCACGAACATCTGCTTTGCTCCAAAATGCTCAAGAAAGCTCCAATATCTCCAATTATGCTCCAAACGTGTTAAAACCTGTAAAAGACTCCAAAACACTACGAAATAGTAGAAAGACTCTATAAAACGGACTTATATCATGACTTAAACGGGGTAAAAACTATGATATATCAGTCACAGGCGATCATTGGGTAGCTATGTGGGTAGACATTCCAAATAGACACATAACCATCTGTGATAGTCATGTTAAGACTCGGCATGCCACATATGCAGATATTGCAGCGGCAGTGAAACCTATATCCGTTTTGGTGCCTTACATTTTTCGTGAGTGTGCTCCCAAGGAAGATAGTCACAATTTCTCTTACGATGCATTCACTCATGAGCGAATGCAAGACTCGACAATTCCTCAAAACAAACAAAGTGGTGATTGTGGAGTGTATTGTCTGAAGTACATCGAATGTCATGCCTTAGGAATGCCATTTCCTTCCTACTTGCGTGATTCCAACATCAGAGTTATCAGGAATAAGCTAGCGGTAGAGATCTTTGACGAGACTAACTACAATGGCACCAATACATTTGAGTACCCATTTTTGGAAGATCCTTATGAAGGGGTTTAGGGTTTAAACTATGTTAGTTTTTTTTTTAGATTCTCCCACTTTTGGATTCTTACATGATTGTTGGATGTAAGAAAAAGCCATTTATGTTATGGCTTCTATTGGGGGATATTTCGGTGTAACAAGTGATAGGGTTTAAATTTTTTGTAATCTATCACTGTTAGGTAGACAAGAAACTGTAGCTTGTCGTTACTGTCTAATTGTAGCTTGTCGTTTAAATATTATAATTTTCCAAATCAACAAGACAATCTCATGCTCCTCCTTTGACAAAGAATCTCAAAGTATCAATGCTTTCCGCTGTCATTTTGTCCGCATAATCACCACGAATAGCCAACAGATATTCAACCCCTCGAGTATGGTGTGTTGTGAGACTCAATCCATCCTCTCACCTTTTAGAAAACCACCTTCCTAGCTTCTCTCGTAAAAACTCCAATAGGAATGGTATGGGAAATGCTCGTCTTAATGTTGTATTTGTCTCCAACAAAGTGAACCCGGGACCATAGCTTCACGTCAGCATCCTCCAAATACGTAGCAAGGTCAGGTTTGATACTGTGTATCTCATCCATGTATCGATTGTAATCATAAAGCGTATATGCGTAGGCAACACGTTTAACCAAGTACAAGAGATGCTTCCCTTTAAACCTTGAGACTATGTTATTCTGCAGATGATAGTAACATATCCCTCGTGCTGCCCAGGGGAAAACCGTATCACAAGCCTTTATAATGGATCCATGTCTGTCAGACACTATCACCAAAGGATATTCAATTGACACACATTCCCGCAATTTTGTGAAAAACCATTCCCACGAATCATCATTTTATGAGTCTACAATTCTGATAGCCAAAGGAAATATCTGAAAGTTACCATCATGTGTTGTTGCCACTAGCATAACACCTTCATACTTCCCAGTCAGATGAGATCCATCAACCACAATAACCTTTCGCAGATAACGAAAACCAGCGATAGATGCTTCAAAAACTAGGAAACAATACTTAAATCTATTTTGATCATCTAGTTGAAGAGCAGTGACAGTTCCAGGGTTGGCTTTCTTTAGTAGATGCAAATAAGTAGGCAAATTCTGATATCCATCTTCAGCTGTTCCCCTTACCATTCCTTGGGCATATATCAAAGCTCTATAAGAAGTGGAATAATCCATCTTGTTACCAAACCTATGCTTCATTGAATCTTTGATATGCTTAGGAGTTATCCCATCAATTATCCCAAATTCGTTCAGAAATATCTCTGCCACATACTTCGGAGTACAATGTCTACGTTGAGCCATTCTGTCCGCCACTGAACATGTATGGATTTTCAATTACTTTGTCACCCAAAACGTTCTTGCTTCACTCTTCACACCCGCTCTAAGCTTCCACTTGCATCCTTTCACGCGACATATAGCCACAAACAACGTCTTCGTAGATTTATAAATGCGGAATGCAAATTTTAACATTATCACCGTCAATCGCAACTCTGATACCATCTTATCCTTGCTAGGAAAACTCGCCTTGACATATATATTGTCAGAACATGTCAACACAGATTTGTCTCCCTTACCAACATGCTTCTTAATATCAAATTCATCATCATCCTCGTCCTCACCTTTCACTTTCCCATAGACGCTGTAGTCTTCACCGTCAGAGTAGACTGCATTACCATCTCATGCGCCATGATTCACATCCGCTTCTTCATGCTTAGTTTCTTCGTCTGAATTTTCCATATCTTCTTCATCCGCATCTTCGTCTGAATCTTCCATATATTCTTCATATGCATCTTCCCCAACCATATGGTCAGCTTCACAAACCATATGTTCAGCCTCGGTATCCACCTTGAATCGACTCGAGACACATAGTGAAACGACCGCACCTTTTTTTTTTAAAACATCAATAATTAAACAACATTAATTCAACATTAATTCAACCACAATACAAATACAAGAACAATCCAAGTTCTACAGCTTACACAAGCCAACAGTTCTAAAACAGCAAAAGCAACAACACAACAACAACAAACCCCCGGGTCCTAATCATCCCCTCTTCACTGCCTCGATTCCACGATCACACCTTATCTTTACCTGCATCGACAAAAGTGATGCATCAACATTTGGCTAACCAAACGCTGAGTGAGAGATCATCCCAACAACAGGCTAAACAATAAGCACAATCAGCAATGAACAATTATCAATACCAAGAATTAATTATCACCAAATTAAAACTTCCAGCACCAAAAACAACCGGTATCGATCGATACTCCCCTAGTATCGATCGATGCCCAACAACTCCATGAAAAACTATACCAACGCCTAGCAATTCTATCCCAAGAACTGCTAGACACACAGCCTGAAAGGTAAACACACAACACGCTTTCAAGGCACAAACCACGACTGGTATCGATCGATACACCCCTGGTATCGATCGATGCCAAAGCAACACATGCCCACAGGCAACGGCTGGTATCGATCGATGCACCCCTGGTATCGATCGATGCCCACACAACTCGAATCCACCGACAAGAGACTGGTATCGATCGATACTCACATGGTATCGATCGATACCCACCTGCAAATCACAACCTCCGCGAAATCTAAACCCAGAAATCGCCAAGACCACACACGGAAATCATCAATCAAGCTTAAACAACGCATCACACAAGCTTAATTGCTAACCTTTGGTCCCAACTCACCTTAAATCGGCTGGATCGAGCTCTAGAAGACCTCTCTC
>PKML01047354.1:0-25280 GCA_002933935.1 Eutrema yunnanense | reverse complement strand
ATCAAATCGGCAGCCATGGACTCTCCTGCTACCTGAACATCCACGTCTCGCACCCGACCGTGAATCCTCAGGAGCTTCCCTCCGGCAACCTCCACGAAACCCAAACTCACACCGTGCTCGCTCCGTAAATTAGCCTTCTCGGCCAACTCCGGGGAAACGAAGCAATGCGATGCTCCCGTGTCAAACAACACATGACACTCTACTCCTCCAACACACAAGGTCCCTGCACATATACATGTGCCGAGAGCCTTAACACCCTGACAAGCACGACGTTCCCCAACACAGAATTAAACTTAGATGAGTCTAAGAAAATACCTGTGATCGGCCTGGAACTCGGCTCTCCGGACTCGGTGATGGAGTACACTCGAGGCGCTGATGCCACCTGCCTGAGAGGCTGCACCACCGTGGTCTCACTCTGCCGCAACTGGGGACACTGAGGCCTGATGTGCCCCGTCTCCTTGCAGTGATAGCACACTCGAGAATCCACTCGCACTCCGCCCTTCTGAGGACAGCTCGCCACTCGGTGATCCATGCTCCCACAACCAAAGCAACGCGGACCACCCCGACTACCACTCGAAGCGCTCTCCCGCTTCCGCTTCTGTCCTTGCATCGGCTTACTACTGCCTCTGCTCGGACCGGACTGTTGCTGCACTGATCTCGCCTGAAAACGCGGTGTAGCCACTACCACCTCGTCCTTCAGACCCTCCTCAAGCAAAGCTGCAGTCTCAACCAACTAATCAACCGTGGAAAAAGGCCTCACCATGCAACGGTTCCTCAAGTCAACCCGAAGACCCATCAAGAATCTCTGCACACGGGCCGACTCACTCTCACCCGCTCGTCTAACATAAAACCCAAGCCGGATGAACTCCACCTCATACTCGCGTACCGACCGATCCCTTGAGTCAAACTCGTAAGCCTCGACCCTAACCGGTTGAACGCCTCCTGAGGAAAGTACTTGGAGTTAAACTCCTCCACAAAATCCGCCCAAGCCATCGCGGCCTGAACTCTCCGTGCTGCCACACCCCTCCACCAGAGATGCGCATCACCCTCCAGATAATGGACCGCAATGTCCACCTGGTATCCCGCGGGACACCTACTCGAGAGGAAATTCCTCTCTATCCTCCTCAACCACGCATCAGCGTCCTCAGGATTAGCACCTCCAGAAAAGAACCCGGTGCCAATCCTCAGCATCTGCTCCATCATCCTAAGGTAGGATGGGAGCTCCTCAGCAACCGCAGCTGCCACCTGAGGCTGAGCCTCCACAACTACCAGATCCACAGGAGCCTGAGCCGGTACCCTCTCTGGTAACCGCTCCAACAACCTCGTCAACAGATCCGCTATGCGATCATCTCGGGCCCTAGCATCACCCGCTGCTACACCCGCAACACCTGCTGGAACCCCAGCCACACTGGCGCTCACGCCAGCCCCAACGGCACTCACACCGGCCGCACCCTCAGACCCAACCTGACTAGCACGCGAATCCTCGACCTGCTCCTCCGGCACACAGCCACGACCCCTACCACGGCCACGACCTCTACCACGCCCTCTAGCCATCTGCACACGTGCAGAAGCACAAGCTAAGAACTAAGAACAATCATCACAATAAAGATACTCACCGTGGAATCTCACAAGGCTCGAAGAGGATGATTCTAAGACCCCACACAACACCCAATCTATTCTAGAACCACCTAGGCTCCTAGAACCGTATGGGCTCTGATACCAAACTGAAACGACCGCACCTTTTTTTTTTAAACATCAATAATTAAACAACATTAATTCAACATTAATTCAACCACAATACAAATACAAGAACAATCCAAGTTCTACAGCTTACACAAGCCAACAGTTCTAAAACAGCAAAAGCAACAACACAACAACAACAAACCCCCGGGTCCTAATCATCCCCTCTTCACTGCCTCGATTCCACGATCACACCTTATCTTTACCTGCATCGACAAAAGTGATGCATCAACATTTGGCTAACCAAACGCTGAGTGAGAGATCATCCCAACAACAGGCTAAACAATAAGCACAATCAGCAATGAACAATTATCAATACCAAGAATTAATTATCACCAAATTAAAACTTCCAGCACCAAAAACAACCGGTATCGATCAATACTCCCCTAGTATCGATCGATGCCCAACAACTCCATGAAAAACTATACCAACGCCTAGCAATTCTATCCCAAGAACTGCTAGACACACAGCCTGAAAGGTAAACACATAACACGCTTTCAAGGCACAAACCACGACTGGTATCGATCGATACACCCCTGGTATCGATCGATGCCAAAGCAACACATGCCCACAGGCAACGGCTGGTATCGATCGATACACCCCTGGTATCGATCGATGCCCACACAACTCGAATCCACCGACAAGAGACTGGTATCGATCGATACTCACATGGTATCGATCGATACCCACCTGCAAATCACAACCTCCGCAAAATCTAAACCCAGAAATCGCCAAGACCACACACGGAAATCATCAATCAAGCTTAAACAACGCATCACACAAGCTTAATTGCTAACCTTTGGTCCCAACTCACCTTAAATCGGCTGGATCGAGCTCTAGAAGACCTCTCTCGCTTCCCTTTAGCTCACCACGACCAAACTCTTCAAATCTCTTCTTCTAGCTTCTCCCAAGCTCGAATCTCTCTCGATCTCGCAAGATCCAAGCTTCACCCTCTCTCACGCTCTCCTTCTTTCTCTCTCTCTCTCTCTCTCTCTCTCTCTCTCTCTCTCTCTCTCGCGACCAAGACTTTACTTTCCCAAAAGAAATGGTTTCCACGCGCAAGAAAAGAAGAGGAAGAAGACTTATAAGGAGAAATCCCGGCTGTTATCGATCGATACAGGCCTAGTATCGATCGATACTGGCCTCGGAGCAAACCCGAATTAATTATTTTCCGCAATAATTAATTCCTCCGGAACGCGGGCGTTACACATAGACGTAGTTATCCCATCAATTATCCCAAATTCGTTCAGAAATATCTCTGCCACATACTTCGGAGTACAATGTCTACGTTGAGCCATTCTGACCGCCACTGAACATGTATGGATTTTCAAATACTTTGTCACCCAAAACGTTCTTGCTTCACTCTTCACACCCGCTCTAAGCTTCTACTTGCATCCTTTCACGCGACATATTGCCACAAACAACGTCTTCGTAGATTTATAAATGCGGAATGCAAATTTTAACATTATTGCCGTCAATCGCAACTCTGATGCCATCTTATCTTTGCTAGGAAAACTCGCCTTGACATATATATTGTCAGACCATGTCAACACAGATTTGTCTCCCTTACCAACAGGCTTCTCAATATCAAATTCATCATCATCCTCGTCCTCACCTTTCACTTTCCCATAGACGCTGTAGTCTTCACCATCAGAGTAGACTGCATTACCATCTCATGCATCATGATTCACATCCGCTTCTTCATGCTTAGTTTCTTCGTCTGAATTTTCCATATCTTCTTCATCCGCATCTTCGTCTGAATCTTCCATATCTTCTTCATATGCATCTTCCATAGCATCTTCCCCAACCATATGGTCAACTTCACAAACCATATGTTCAGCCTCGGTATCCACCTTGAATCGACTCGAGACACATAGACGTACAACATGCGTTCTACAAAGCTCCATCAAGCTCCGAACTTGTCTATCATTTGTGACATGCATAGGAGGGGTATCCAGATCCATCTTTTGGAGAATTTTTTCCGGTAAAGAATAGGTTAAAACCGCAAATTCAGTCTTGTCCATATCATAATCACCTTGTGCCATCTCAACGAGTTCCTCATGCGAACAACCATCACTCAAAAAGAACATCCTTCCTCCCTTGACTTTATCAACCGTAAACTCCCACGTCGAGTCTTTAAACATCCATTCTCCGTAAACAACATGTATGTTAACCATTTCCTGTAAGAAAAACAAGAACAAACCCCATTAGCATTCGTGATTACAAATTCAATGAAATAGTACGTAGTAGACTTCTACCGAAAGTCTTCTATTACGAGCTAAATGCCTAACCAATCAATAAATTTGATTCACCCATAATTGTCTAGTTAAAACACATAAAATTCATACAACAGCAAAAACACTAATAAAAATACATGCTAGAACAAAAAAAGCTCAAAGATTCGTTATAAATATGCTCTAAATACGTTTTTTTAAAAACGTTATACAGTAGACTTCTATGAGAAGTTGACAAAGAAGACTTCCAAATGAAGTCTTCTATTACGAGCTAAATGCCTAACCAATCAACAAATTTGATTCTCCCATAATTGTCTAGTTAAAACACATAAAATTCATACAACAGCAAAAGCACTAGTAAAAATACATACTAGAACAAAAAAAACTCAATGATTCGTTATAAATATGTTCTAAATGAGTTTTTTAAAAAACGTTATACAATAGACTTCTATGAGAAGTTGAAAAAGAAGACTTCATTTGAAGTCTACATAAATTCTTAGAAGTCTGCGTGTGAAATCTACTGTGGAACAGGTTATTTTTGCATTTGACCAAACTGTTGACTTTATAAAAGTAGACTTCTTCATGAAGTCTGCTGAAAAATAGGTTAATTTTTTATTTGACTAGAATCTCATCAGTGTTTGACTTTTAAAGTAGATTTGAAGTCTACGCTGTTAAAAAAGACTTCTAATGAAGTCTACGTCGTTAGAGAAGACTTAAGACTGAAGTCTACTGAAAATGGGTCACTTTTGCAATTCAAATACTTAAAGTAGACTTCGTTTGAAGTCAACGAAAAATAAGGTAAGTTTTGAGTTTGACCAAAAATATTCATTGCAGACTTCGTTTGAAGTCTACTTGAGTTTTTGAAAAAATAGACTTCTTTTAAAGTCTACTCTAAATTTGTAGACTTCATATGAAGTCTACTCTAAAAAGTTTTTTTTTTTTAAGTTTGAAATTTTTGTCAAACGCAAAACTAACTTTAATAAAAGTCAAAATTTTGGTCAAATACCAAACTGACTTAAAAGAAGACTTCTCTTGAAGACTTCTCCAGAAGACTTCAAATGAAGTCTTCCATATAAAAGTCAAAGTTTGGTCAACTACAAAAGTAGCCTCTCTTTTTCGGAGACTTCATATGAAGTATACGGGTGATTTTTTTGTTTTCAAAGGATAACTCAAAGACTTCACCTGAAGTCTCCTTACAAAAACGAAAAAAATAGTCAATTGCAAAACTAACCTATGGTTGACTAATAGACTTCAAATGAAGTCTACGATGAAGAGCAGACTTCATTTGAAGTCTACTATCCCGAAATAAATCTGAAAATTAACGAAAATCATGTGAATAATTACCTATATCCGGTTTGAGGCTGTTTTGAGCTTCGTCGAGTGCCCAGAACACTGTGATTAACCAATATAAAAGAAGTCCAATCCTTCTTATGCAATAGCCACCAAAACAAGCAAGATCTAAGAATTTGTAAATTTTGAAAACGAAAATGATAGAGTTTTTTGGATGAAAATAGAGAAGAAATGGAAGATTATGAGGTTATGAGCATAAAGATGAGGAGTTAGAGCCAAAGAAATTGGTTGGAGAAGCATTTAGAGCTCGAAATTGGTTGTTCATGGTGGTTGAGAAAATTGAAGAAGATGACATTTTCGTAAATAAGTGGATATCCAAAGGTGTTTTGTGTTTCAAAAGAATTCTACTAATTTTCTCATAATGGCATTTTCGTGAATATCGCAAGGTGGAAGGGTGTAATGGACACAAAATGGCATTTGTTGAGGAGAAGGAAAAAAGATGTTATGTTTGGGTTTGACCTCAAATTTTAGGTCATTTTTGCAAGTGCCGCTATTTTACTAACCACTCGTGAGACAAATTTCTAAAAAAATGCTTTTTTGAGGCTTAGGATTCTTCTTGTAAGTCATCTCCCACAGTGTTTTGTTTGTTTTCCTTAAGTAAATGGTGTGGGTACAGATTAGGTAAACTGCTTAAATCCTTTAGTAATTAGTTATTAAGGAAATGTAGGAACGATAAAGCAATTTTCTCAAATAGCACATTTTAAGTTTTTGTTACAAACATAGCACCATTAATTTAAATTTCTAATAATAGCAAAAATATAATAATAACATGATTCAAAACAATTTCTTAATAAATGAAAAATCTAAATCTGATAAATTGATGAGAGCAAGAACACAAAAGTGTTTAAAAATTATTATTAGACTCTCATAAGAATAATTGTACAAGTTACATTCTCTTATATAGAGATGAGATAAACATAAGTTTCTTAAATTAAGATAAACATAAATGTAAATAATATATGTAGAGATAAGGTAAATTTCCTAAACTAAGATATTGATGTATATCAACATTCTTCTAGATATTTTTGGACCTTCATGATTTCCATAATCTCGGTTTGGTCGATCTCATCGATCTTCCAACACTCTCCCGCAAGCTCAAACGTGGTAACACGTGTGAGATTGGACAAATCTTCAAAATATCGGCGTTATACCCGGCCGTCGGGTCATCTCAACTACAACACCTAGCCGTTGGGTCATCGATGACTTTTATACCCAGTCGTAGGATCAAATCGACTACAACACCCAGCCGTTGGGTCATCAACGACGTTTATACCCAGTCGTATAGTCAAATCGGCTGCAATACCCAGCCGTCGGGTAATCGACGTTTATATCCGATCGTAGGGTTCTTCAACAACATATATACCCAGTTGTCGGGTCAATAGTATCAAAAGAAGATGTCTTCGCGAAGCCAAAAAAAACATCGTCATCACCAAAAAAAATTGAACGAACCTATCATAGGTTCATATTCATTAACACCACTAATTCATTGTTAATAAGATAATGTGAGTAAATCACTTTTTGTACTGGGATAAACTCAATCACAATCAAAAGAGGAAGAAAAGCAAATTATTCTCTTTTTTTTAATCTGTTTAACAAAATTAAAATAAAATGAAAGAAGGGTTTCGAGTCGAGTAGTATTGATCAAATTTTTAATTTTTATTCAAAATTCAAGTAGAACGTGAATAAAACAAAAACCTTTTCTTTGGACCAACCGAGAAAAAATCCTAGCCGCTATGGCGACTCCCTAGACCACAAACTTTCATTTTCTTCAACATCACGTCTTCCCCGGCAGTCGGTTCGCCAGCCATTGGACCACCGTCCCCGGTCTCTGGTTCGTTTGAAGAGGACAAATCCTCGCCTACCCCCACCCTTCCCGGACATATCGACACCTCAAAAGTCTCATGGAGTTCTCTGCTATCAAACAAGGACTCGTCTCCTCCGACCCTCCCTGTTCAATTTCATGTCACGGAAGGAGTGGCCCAAGCCACCATTCCGGCATAAGTTCTTGAGAACTCGCAGCCCCTTTGGACCAAGTTTATCGTCGGCTATTTCATTGGTGACGCCCCTCATATCGGTAAGGTACACGCCACAGTGAATAGACTATGGACATCAACGGACAATCCTTCCAAGATTGATGCGCATTTTCTCAATCCAAAAATTGTCCTGTTTAAGATCGAAAACGCCCACATGAGAGCTCGTGTCCTGCGCTGCCACTTCTGGCACATCGCAGACATCCCTCTCGTAGTCCAAGAATGGAATCCGCGCACATCAACTTTAAAGCCAGATCTTTCCTCAATGCCAATTTGGGTGGATTTCACAGAAGTACCATACCACCTCTTTACTGAAAAAGGGTTACTTTTCCTGGGTAATATAGTGGGCAAATCACAAAAAATGCATCCTAATACTGAGCGCTGCATTCGGTTGGATATGGCCCGAGTTTTGGTGGTGGTAAATTTGGAGAAGCCTCTCCCTGAGAGAATTATTCTGCAGTCCGAACCGGATATTCATATTCAAATATCTTACCCCTGGTTACCTTCGAGATGCTCTACGTGTCTGAATTGGGGACATTTGGATACAAAATGTGATAAGATGAAGATGGGATCAGTAGTTGCAAATGTGAGGAAAGGTGGAGACAAAACTGCTGGTCCCAAACCGTTCAATAATGACAAAAAATTAAACCAAAAGTCTGTAGCTGGGGAAACCGTGAAAGGAGGCCAGCATGCTCTAAATTCTGAAAAGAAAACAAGGGAACTTGAAATAGAAGAGTGCACTGTAGTTAAGCATATTGAATCTCCAGGGCAGAGTGGAGAGGATCTCGCGTCTGTCAAATCCGTTGATGAGGAAGTTGCTAATACTGAACAAAACTGGTCTCTTGTAATGAAAGGGGGGGGGGAAAGCTTCTTTCGCGAAGAAGACAACAACTGATAAGGCATTGGGAAAGGGAGATACATAACACGAGGGCACCTCCTCTCCATCTCGTTTCAACATCCTCTCGGGATTCTCCGAGGAAGAAGAGGAACGGGAGGAAGGGGAAATTCACAAAGAAGAGGACGATGCACACACAGTGTCATCAGAGGAAGAGTTACCAATCAGGAAATTGGAAAAAAAAGAAGGACCGGCTCAACGTGAAAAGCAGAGGGCCAAGAAACCAACTCAAATAAAAAAAGATCAAATTTTTGCCGCCTCCAACAAAACCAAGAAAGCTTCCGTACAGAAGCACTAATGATTATGACGACCTTATTTGCGTGGAACACTCGGGGCTTCAATAAGATGCGCAAACAAAATGTTGTCCGGTCCTAGATCTCTACAAAAAAAAACTACTTTCGGATGTTTACTTGAAACGAGGGTTCAAGAAGAAAATTGTTCTGATATTATTGCTCGAACCTTTCCTGGTTGGCTCTCTCTTACGAATTACGACTATCACCGCTTGTGGCGCATTTGGCTCATATGGTCTGATTCGGTTACTGTTACCCCTTTGTATAAAAGCCCTCAAATTGTTACCGTTTGGATATCCTCTGCTTCTGGAGAGGAATTTCTCTGCTCTTGTGTCTACGCATCGGATTTTCAGCGTGATCGCCTAACACTATTAGCTGAGATCCGGCATATACAAACTATATTTGCAGCTGGAAATGTTCTTTGGATTATTATGGGAGACTTCAACGAGATATTGGCTTCCTCGGAGCACTCCCGTTCTCTAGAAACTATTGGTGCACAGGTAGGAATGCGCGATTTCCAGTCCCTGGTCTTAGACTGCGAACTCTCTGACTTGAGCTATTCAGGTCCGGAATACACATGGTGGAATCACCAGGAAGAAGACCCTATCAGGAAAAAATTGGATCGTGTACTCATTAACAGCGCTTGGGGCTCCCGTTTCCCCACTCTCATGCACTTTTCGAGACCAACGGCATCTCAGACCACAGGAAAGAGACATCACTTTCAGTTTTTCAATTATCTTGCTGACCATCCCCAGTTTCTCAATATTGTCTCGAAAATCTGGGCAGATACAGAACCGCTATACCATTCCAGAGCTGCGCTTCATAAATTCAACCGCAAACTGAAGCTGCTAAAACCGCATCTAAGGGCTCTAAACCGAGACCGGTATGGGGATATCACAAAAAGGACCCGTGAAGCGTATGATCTGCTATGTGAGTATCAAAACAAAGCTCTCCTCAACCCGAGCACTGCTTCTTTTGAAGCTGTTTCTGGTGCGATGGAGAACTGGAATCATTTTGCAAGTATTGAAGAACAGTTCTTTGGGCAAAAATCTCGGATTACCTGGTTAAAGTTTGGAGATCATAATACTGGTTTCTTTCACCGAATGGTCCAGACACGCACTGGAAAGAATCCCATTAAACGTCTGATCATAGCATCGGGTGATATCCTTACGGACCCAACGTATATCAAAATGGAAGCGGTTCACTATTTTCAACAATTCCTGCAAGTACAATCCCACCACACAGCTTCGATCACGAGTGAGGACCTCATGGACCTTATAACGTATCGTTGCCCTCTAGAAGCTGCCGATTCACTGACAAGACCGGTCTTAGAGGATGAAATCAAGTGTGTGCTCTTCTCCATGCCACAAAACAAAACACAGGGTCCCGATGGTTTCACAATGGAATTTTAACGAGCTGCTTGACCAATCATTAGTAAAGAATTTGTAGTCGCTATCCAATCTTTTTTCGAAAATGGATTCATGCCGCATGGAGTAAATGCCACTATATTAGCTTGGATCCCGAAGACGACCGACGAAAACGCTATGAAAGACTACCGGCTTATAGCCTGCTGTAATTTGATTTACAAAGTGATTTCGAAGATCATGGCGAATCGACTCAAACAGGTTCTTCCAGAATGCATGGTCCTGAATCAAAGTGCGTTCATAAAAGGACGGTTATTGCTGGAAAATGTCTTATTAGCTACAGAGCTCGTCAAAGATTATCACAA
Source organism: Eutrema yunnanense (assembly GCA_002933935.1). Lineage (NCBI taxonomy): Eukaryota > Viridiplantae > Streptophyta > Magnoliopsida > Brassicales > Brassicaceae > Eutrema > Eutrema yunnanense. The sequence goes on along the minus strand of PKML01047354.1, from coordinate 15,012 downwards.
GACTTCAATCTCCCCGATGTGCGTTTTGAAATTGGACATTGCTAAAGCTTTTGACACGGTCCGTTGGGACTTTTTAATCGCCACGCTTCAGGCAATGGGGATTCCAGCCCTGTTTATTGGATGAATACGGAGCTGTATATCCACTACTTCATTTTCAGTCTCGGTAAATGGTGATCTTGAAGGTTTTTTCACGAGCTCGCGAGGTCTCCGACAAGGTTGCTCACTTTCCCCCTATCTTTTCGTCATTGCGATAAATGTCCTTTCATTGCTTTTGAATAAGGCCGCTAGAGAAGGATCCATTGGATACCATCCCTGGTTCGGAATTTAAATTTAACCCATCTTAGTTTTGCGGACGACATGATGGTATTTATGGATGGGTCGTCGGCATCTCTTCAAGCTACGATCTCGGTACTCAACGACTTTGGAAGTATATCTGGCCTGAATATCAATGCCTCCAAATCCTCGATTTATATTGCAGGACGAACAAGTACTCCGCTCACCGTAGCTGCGGGAAATCTTGGAATTCCGATACAGAGTCTTCGATTCGCTATCTTGGGTTGCCGCTCACGACAAAAAGCATGACGAAATTAGATTACGAGCCTTTGATTGATAAAATAAGAACTCATATGGTCTCTTGGTCGAGTAAACTACTATCCTTCGCCAGGAGACTGCAGCTGATCCAATCGGTAATAACAAGTGTCACCAACTTCTGGAGTTCGATGTTTCAGTTACCGAAAATGTGCTTTGACACAATCGAGAGCATGTGTGGAGCTTTTCTATGGTCTGGCTCGCCACAGACCACTACAAAAACAAAAGTAGCATGGAGTGATGTCTGCGCACCGAAAAGTGAAGGGGGATTGGGGATACGAAGGATGCAAGATTCGTCCTGAGTTTTTGCTCTACGACTTATTTGGCGTTTATTTGAGAACTCGGGATCATTATGGGTTGCCTAGACTCGACACTACCTTCTTCGCTATTCTTCTTTCTGGGATGTTAAGGAGGGATCACGAGGTTCATGGATTTGGAGAAAACTGCTCAAGCTTCGTCCGTTGGCTGAACAGTTCCTCCGCGTTGACATCCGTGATGGCCACACCGCTCATTTCTGGTTTGACGATTGGCTCAATGTGGGCCGGCTTCTAAGTGTCACGGGAGAAGTGGGGACTCGTCTGTTGGGTGTGAGACGGGAAGCTACACTATCCGAAGTGGTTACTGGACAGGGATGGGGTTTCAGGCGCTCTCGCGATATGACCATACAACTGTTGCTTCAAAAAATCAGAGCCTCTCCTCTACCGAATCCATCAGCTGGGCCAGATATCTTCCTTTGGAAAAATGGTATCAATGATTTCAAAGACCACTTTTCCTCGAAGAAAACATGAGAATTAATTAGATCGCCAAAACAGACTATCCCCTGGCACAAGAATGTCTGGTTTGCGCAATCAGTTCCTCCATTTGCTTTCATCACATGGCTTGCCATTCGGGATAAGTTAGCAACGGGAGCAAGAGCTCGGATCTGGGGTGCGGCACAACCTTGCATTCTCTGTGGCGAACTCGACGAGACACGAGACCACATATACTTCGGGTGCCCCTATTCGTATACGGTATGGACATCTCTATGCGCTGGTTTACTTGGGAGAAGGATGAACCCACCTTGGGATATCACCCTTCATTCACTGATGCATTTTAGAGGGAGTAAGACAGACTCTATTCTAGCACGTCTCGCTTTCCAAGCTACGATCTATAGCATCTGGCGAGAACGCAATGGTAGACGACATAACCGGCCATGTCGCTCACCATCACAGCTTGCTCACACTATAGACAAGGACCTTCGAACTCGTCTCATCGCGCTATACGGAGAAGAAGGCAGCAACTCCGACCTTCACTAGTCAAGCATATGCAATATCCTCCCCACCTGATCGACACCACATTTTTGATATCGATTTGATTTAATTATGCCCGCTCTGTATTGATTTTTCCCTAAAATTACCAAACTCTTGTACATATTTTTTTCTTGTTGATCTATAAATTTCACATTTCAACGAAAAAAAAAAAACCTTTATTTTTAAATTTTTTTTTTAAAGTGAAATCAATAGAATAAAATTCAAACAAAAAATGATTACGGAAACGAAAAGAAACTAATCTAGAGGAATTAGATCTTGTCTCTGATACCATGATAATTTGATGAGAGTAATAACACAAAAGTGTTTAAGAATTATTATTAGACTCTCATGAGAATAATTGTATAAATTACATTCTTTTATATAGAGATGAGATAGACATAAGTTTCATAAATTAAGATAAACATAAATGTAAATAATATATTTAGATATAAGGTAAATTTCTTAAACTAAGATATTGCTGTATATCAACAATCTTCTAGATCTTTATGGATCTTCATAATTTCTATAATCTCGGTATGAGACAAAATCCTAAATTAAAAAAGTGGAATCCAAACATAATATTTTAATATTATTTGTAATTTATTTAGGTAAACAAGTATTTATTACACAATAATTTGTGCTACTTTTGGAATTTTAATCTTAATGTACTATGTTTGGAAACAAACCTAATTTTTGTGTAGTATTTTTTAATGATAATTTTTTTTATAAAAAAAAACTGTGGAAGTAGAAAGTGTTCACTAAGCCTACATGTTTGAGAAGAATGGGATCAACTTTCTTTTCTTTGATAAAGGTCAATGGTCAGTAAGTCATCGCCGTATATACATGATATTGAAAAGTATTAGAAGTTTGAATATTTCTTCTGATCAATTGATGAAATGATTTCAATTAGAAAGTTTATGTTAAGCAAAATGTGGAAACGGATAAGATGTCATTATTAACCAAGCGAGAGTGTCCTAATACGTTAAGTTTGATTAAGATACGAATCGAAACTTCTCATTGGGGGTTATATGTATTATTAACACTTGAATAAAAAAATAACTTCTCAGAATCCATTTATTCTCAATAATATACACAATATATATATATATATATATATATATATATATATGTAAATATATACGTACGTGTATGCATTAAGAAAACAATGATGATAAATGGTCGGGGGATCAAGTTGGGGAGATATTGAGGGCACGATAAAAGATATAATAATCATAAGAAATTTGAGGTGATTTGTGTCTCTTTCTTATTTGGAATCATTTGAAAAGGCCCACGCCAGAGAATACTATAATTTCCAGTAATTATGAGCATATATTCATTTCCTTTGGATACGACATCTCCAAAAAATGTTTACATGCACACAAAAGATCTTCACATCTACATGTATGTATAGTGTACATTTAATTTTAAGTGGAGTTTATTTAAATGGAATATAGAATTTGATGCCTTTCACCAACAGTTTAATTAAGTACGTAGAAATAAGAATCAAGCGTACTGTGATAAGTCTATAGAGAGTTTCGTATCCTTAATTTAGTGGAATGCTTGCCTGTTCTGATTGGGGCCTATCTCGTTGAAAATTAATTATAACTCAATACATATGTCGGAAAAAAAAACTCAGTACATATATTATGCATCATATATACGAATGTTCTTGTTTTTTTAATCAATACATATATTATGCATCATATATATACACATGTCCGAAAAACAAAACTCAATACATACTAAAAAAAAAAAAGTTCTTTTTCTAAGGTTTCCGGTAGACAGAGTTTTACAAATTTAAAATTCGATAATATAACCCTATATATCATGTAACTATCCGATTACTTTTTTTGTTAAAGCATTACAACAGTAAAGAGCTTAAAGGTTTTTTAATAATTTTTTTTAAAAAGGTGCAATACGAGAACTTTTCGAACACACTTAACTGTGGAGTTCTAATGAGATCTGGTGCACTAGTGTTGATATGATCGTTTATATCCGAGTTTCTACTTGTTTTACTGCATTTAAGCTTACGTAACATTAATGATATGATCCTGGAAAGTATCAAAGAGGAACAGCGTGAACCAGAATTTCATCAAACATGCTACACAAACCGCATAGGAGTCAACAAGGACATATGTGCCTTTCTTGGAGCATACGGAATCAACCACGAAGATTCAAAGCCTGAGACCACTTGGAAAACATTCTCAGCTCACCCAGAGCACACTACGAAATGGAATCAGTCCATTTGGAGCTCAAACGAAGGAGTTATTGAATTTACAAATCGGGTGATTCCCAGCTTACCCGATTTGGACATACTAGCCTTAATTGGAGGTTATCAGGAACACCAGGACGAGTTAAGCTACGAATCAAATTGTTCTACAATATTGATCCATCAGAGGCTCACGGCGAAGTGGAATCAAGTCAAGACCAGTTTTCATTTAGAAGACATGCAATTTCTAAGTCAACGAATCCTCGACTTGTTTCATTTAGAGGCTTCAACTTCTCAACGGGTTAAGGAGGATCAACTTACGCACCCCGTCCTCACCTCTCTATCTTCGAATTCTTCTTGAGGTTTGGCCGTTTGTGTAAGTTGTGTTGTACTCTTTTTCCTGTATACGGTTTTGTCCCAATGGGTTTTCCGTATAGAGGTTTTAACGAGGCAACCGGCTTACACCGTCTAACGGTCCGATCTCTCGAGAATTCCGCGGGGAAATTTTCCGAGGGATTTATTCCAGAGGGAGTTTCCCGGGGGGGATTTTCTGAGGAAAATTTTCGGTGGGAATTTCAAAAGCCATTCAAACTTGTTTTAATTATTGATGTAATTTTCGAGGTGGTCGTCTCTCATTTTCGAGATTGACCATTGACTCTCTCTTTGATTTGTTTTCTCTTTATATTTCCCTTGTAAGGCAGCCACAGAATTAACTTATCTTTTATCAATTATTTTCTGAGTTTTTAACTCTTGTTCTTCGATTTCTTTGATGGTTAGTCATTGAAATTCTTTTCGGTTTATCGAAGTGTAATTCCGCAACACCTCGACACAACCTTCGATCCGTTGTTTGTTCGATTCTTCTCGTAATAAGGGGCATAGAGATTTTCGGGATTCATCTCCCACGCTCTATCATCCTTGTTCCCGAATCCCTCGAGCATCGCAGCCACCGCCTCGTTTCAAATCGTTCATTATCGATTGGGCCTAAGGAATTTCGAGTTTATCACTCACGCCTTAGCATCTTTCTTTGTGGATTCTTTGAAGTCAAAGATTATCCAACTTCCACCGTACCTAGAGCAAGCCGGTCCTTTATCGAATCGTGTCAATTAACCTCTTAGACTTATAACTTGGTCCAACACAGTTCTAAATCTGACTTATTTCTATTTTGATTGCATGAAATTTTGACTGATTTTGCGTCGTTGGACCAACTTCTTTCCTTTTGGGTTTCTTTTGACCCAAACCTTGTTCTTTAAGGGATCAATAGAACGATGCAAACTCTTGGCAGGCTTTGTTTGTCCACCCGGTTCATCATCCATGTGCCAGTTCGAACAGCATATGTCAACCTAGGTTCTAGATTCAGCTACATTGAAATTCCTTAACATTATACTTCTGTGTGTGATCAGTGTGACTCCCTTTGACCGGTACACAAACCACTCTAGCATGTATTCAGGGCCGTGCTTCAGTTAGAAGAAAAGAAACATTCGCCTACGGCAACAATTTTTTTTAAAAAAAAATTAGAAAATTAATTTTGAAAGCTTGGTTAACGATTTCATTGAAAAGAAAGGAAGAATAATTATGTTCTAGAACTAATATTTTATTTGCTATTTAGCCGTTATTTGTTTTTGCTATATGACGATTGTGTTTATTATTGTAGACGTTTTTTTATAAATTAATTGGGGCATTTTATTTTTAATCGCTTCTGGCAACCATCAAACGGCTCTGCATGTATTTCATCCTCTTCACTATGCACATTAGTTAGCATAAGGCTTGACATTTCTCTGCTCTTCAGCTTATCTATTTCAATGCCAAAGTATACAATTAGTTGATAATTTTCAATTAGGCCTTAATGCGCAATGAGTTTGATGCATTTTTTAACAAATGGAACATTCAAAACTTACATGTTTAAACTTGAGAAGCATTAATATATAATATACAATTTTATCTTTACTAAATATTTACAACTAGAAATTCTACATTAAGTGAGAGTTTTATTTGTTTTAGGACATTATCTAAAGTGATAATACGTGAAAATATTATATATAAGAAACATAAAGCAAATTTTGTTCATAAGTTTCGTTTTTTTTTTCATTTACTAAGGGTTTCTATCAGATTTAATAGATTGTCAAAAGCAAAAACGTACCTTAAGAAAATTATTTGCGTGAAAATCTGAAAGAGAAAAATGAATGTAAGTTGCATCAAAGTTAGAGCTAGTTTCACATTATTAACTCTTAAAAGAGTTATCTTGCAATTGAGGCATTATTTTTGTCTGCCGTAATGCTTTGTCTACTGACTTCAACAACCCCACTTATGTTTTCCACTTTCCACTCTCATTTTACTCTACCTTTTCTAGTTTCAGAAGTGAACCCAGCTTGTAAAATTCTGGATAAGTGACCTTTTTTTTTTTGAGACCGCAACAGGCCGGTTCTCTAGGATCGTGGTCCGTGTAATTATGTCCAACTCCGCCTTGCAGCTGATCTTATTGGGTCTAGTCCGTGAGTCTCCGGTCCGTTTGACATCTCTATTACAAAAATAGGTTATTAAATGAATCTTAAAGATATCTTGAGCCCATTTAATCATGAAAAATTTATGTTTGAAATGTGCACTCAATTGTTAATAGAACTCATTCTCCACCCTCATGTAACATATGAATTTTTTTTTAACCCCTTAAACATCTTTGTTCCATATCTTGGTGTAGTTTTAATCCCAATCATGTTGGCATATAAAAAAATATGTTATTTTGGGAAATGATTTTGATTTCTTATAGTTTTTTTTCCAAAATTGATAATTAAGACTGCAAAGCCGAGTGACGTCGTTATTGATTTACAATTTGTTTTTATAATCGATATAATACTAGGAACTGTTTTTTCCCTTGTATAGCATCTACATATTTTTTTCTTTGAATGAATGTAAAATTATATTCAAATTAAAAAAATCACGTTTGCAATAGATGTCTCTGTTTTTGGAGTAATAAAGAGATTACATTGAAATTTTCTTGAATTGTTCTGATTGCTTGTATCCTTCCTTACGTGTTTCTTATGTCGAACCACACGGTTAGACCATCATCGTATGAGTGATCTTTCGTGATTCGGATGGACCTTACTCTGTTTCGCACGTTCTTGACGATAAGTTTGATAAACCGGTCGAACAACAAGGATGTTAATTTGTTACTTCTACATTTATCAAGAACAAACATGCTCAAAATTCGACAAATTTGAGGAGTATTACCCTAATCCGTCGAAAATCCCTCGGAATTCAGTTTTAGTACATCTTGATCGGTTTGAGGAGAAACCGATCCCACTTGTTAGTTTCAGTTTAAACCGGGGGATTCAGTTTTAGCCGGGGATTATAAATTCCTTCGGAAATTCATTTATGTATATTTCCACACCACCAAAAAAATATCAGTAGTTATAAAAAAATAATTTCGAAAAACTAATATCAATTTGTAAAATAAATCTTAAAATAATACACGAGTAAACGTTTGTATCTTAAATGTAAACAAAACAAACTTGCTTATTGCAAGTTGGTACCCTCGTGTCTACGGGCTCAAGAGAACGAGTACACACAACAAAAACAACAAAAAGGTAAACAAACTATTTATTTCTCTTAGGACTAGGAGGTAATTAGTTGATTGAATTTTAAAGATTGTTAGAAATTTTAAGATTTTACTATTATTAGTTTATGGATTCGGATAATTTTAATGAAATTTATTATTATTCGTTTATAGTTTCTAACATTATGAATAAAATCTCTTGTTATTAATTTGATGATTTTTAATTTCAATTCAAAACCCACTGTTTTTATTAATTCTATTATTTTATTTAAATCTAGTGTTATTGAAATATGAATTCTTAACAGTTTCAATTATAAAACACAACTTTCAAAATACTATAGTTATTCTTCAGATTTTTAAAGTTGTTATAATAAAATATAGAGTATTACCACTAAGTGGTAATAGATAAACCAAAAATTAGTTCTTCAGATTTTTAAAGTTGTTATAATAAAATATAGAGTATTACCACTAAGTGGTAATAGATAAACCAAAAATTAGTTCTTCATATTGACCATTGTTGAGTGTTACAGTGTATGTGCAATAAGACATTAGTATCCTTATGTTTGATAGCATCGAAGATGATAATGATGAGGAGAGAGAATATTCTTCTTTTTCATCTAAACCAAATCCAACTAATTTCGAATCCCCTGAAACCTGAACCCATCACAAGACAGCTTCACAATAATCTGCAAAGTGTCAGTTTCAAGACTATTGGAACATGTAAGCTTGGCATCTCAAGATATCATGATTTCAAATATCCTCCTCGAGGAAGTTTCCGCACTGGAACCGTCCGGAAATAATCGGCGACGAAGATAAAGCATCAAACTGACGAGCCAAACCACAAAATCTCTCGGCTTTCCATTACCGCTGTTTCTTAAAATCGATCTCTTCATATATTTTTCAAATGAATTATCGATCTGGAATCCGGGAAGGTGACATTTTGTTTTATGATTCGATGATTAACTCCTCTGTTTTTGTTTCGATTTCTTTGAAATTGGTTTGAATCTGATTGATTTGAAGGTAGAAATGGAGTTCACGGGGAAGTTCTGTTTCACGGCGGGAGGAGGGATTTACAGAGCTCCGGCATTGGTGGTGAAAACGGTGCTGACGAGGGAAGAATCGAGAGGTTATCATTGTTATCATGTTAAATTCACCATTATTATTGGCGAATATTCTATATAAATTATAAGTTAATAGAAATATTATCTAAATATTTTGTTGTCTTAACGCGTTAATACAAAGATTATCCGGATATTTACTATGATAATTGGGTTAACACGATAAATATAAACGTATCACGATAATATATTAAAAAAATAGTTATCTACTAAAAACTACAGACGGTTTTCTGTTATCCACAAATATTTTCTGGAAATTTACTATGCTAGCAGGTTATAATATCAGATATTATTGTTAGCACCTTACAAATATTAGATATTATTGTTAGAACGTTAACATACTATATGATAATTGGGTTAGCCCGATAAACATAAATTTATTGCGATAACATATTAATTATCATGTTAACCCGATAAGTGCATTCAGTTTGCACCTCAAGTCTATAGAAAGCTGTATGTAAGAGTAATTTCTGAATGTTTTTGAAACAGTGTGGAGAGAGAACTAATTTAGAATAATTGGTTGGTACTTTCTTTATTTTTTGGTCAACCATTGATATTGAACAAAATCACTCTAATATATTATTAATACATACAACTCTCAGAGCTGCAAATTTAACACATGCAAATTAACAAATTTATCAACTAACTATATCTAAATTCAACTCCCACTAATCCTTTAATTTGTATATATTTATTTTAATTAAACTTGTCAATTTCTTAATCTTTTAGCTAGTAGCTTCGACCTGTTTCCTCCAAGAGCTTTCATGGGCCACACACCCAAACATGCTTCTGCGGCCGTCACCTAATATACCATTGATAAACTCAAATTAATACCCTAAAAGTACTAAAGCTTTGTCAATTTTAATAATTAGAGATCGAATCCAGAGAGACTCAAGGAAACACACAATAGATTGTATACATAAAAATTAAGCTAAGTGATCAATGGAATTGAAATCAAATATTAAACTGTTGTAAGTTCAATGGGAGAAAGATAGGTTCAGGGTATTTCTCAGGAAATCAATGAATGCAAATAAACTAACTAGCCAGGGTTCAGGTTGCGCACGGTTCTTGAACTCAAATCACTAAAGTATAACTAACCAACTCTCGTTGCGATAATTATCTAAGTCTAAATCCTAGAATTCCAAATCTCTTTGCAAATCCTAAAGTCTAAACCAACTTTTAGTTCAAGTTTGATTTGTTCACAAAACAACTAAACCAAATCTCTTTGCGAATAGTTATTTTGCTCACCCTAAGTTCTATCAAGTTTCTCAATTGCACTCTCGTGCCAAATCGATTAACCTAAGATCTAAGTTCCAGATTCGTCAACCTAGAATTAGTTTTGAGAACAACCTATGGTGAAGAACTAATTCAGATTATGAACCCTGAACAACTAATCAACCTAGCATTCAAAGAAATCCCTTATGAGAAAACCCTAAACCTAACTGGAGATCTACTCAGACATGGAAATTGAAACAATAAACATGACTAAATAAATCCTTGAATAAATAATAAAGGAGAGAGTAAAAAAAGGGTTCGAAATCTTCTCTCGGACGAACAGAGTTTCAGACTTGTCTCCCTCAAAATCTCTCTCACCAAAAAACCAAAAATAGAATAAAGCGTAGAATAGAACTTAGCCACAAAAGTGGCTGAAAAACCTAATTAAATAACCTAAAACACGTTTTGGGGCTTCTTGTAAATAATAAAGTCTTCTAGGACAATTTGCAGTTTCTCAAATCTTCAAATTAGTCTCGATCCTTCTGTTTCTTCAACGGGTATCGATCGATACCATAAGTGTATCGATCGATACTCAGGCATCAAGTCAGTGTCTCAGCTACATGATCTCTGCTTGGCTCCATAAAGCTCCAAAATATTTCAATATCTCTAATAATGCTCCAAACATACCTAAAAACTGAAAAGACTCTAAAAGACTCCAAAATACTAGAAAGACTCTATAAAAATGACTTATATCATGGCCTAAAATGGGTAAAAACATGATATATCAACTCCCCCAGACTTAGCCTTTGCGTGCCCTCAAGCAAACATAAAGCTAAACAAGAGAAAGAGGTTTGAAAACACGAAGACTCACCTGTTCCTGAACCATCGCAATGACCCTTTTCCTAAGCTTTCCAGATATCACCTAACCAGCTCCAGATCTAACCACCATGTACTTCTCCGTAGACATTCGCAGCTTCTCATACTCCACACATTATCTCACATCATTGTCCAATAAAGCTCTCATCGCCAGTTTCATTGCTGCAGCCAATGTTCAAGAACCTTCTAGATTCTTTCCCATACAATATCATGACAAAAGAACCACCCAAATTTCACACTTTTTGGTATTGTTTTTCTCTCCCCCAAACTTATTTCACATCACGTTTTCTTGCATATATATATTAAGGTTTGAGACGCGAGTATTGATGGTGTTTGCCATCGAATCCCCGGTTCTTCCCTCAAAAGTAATCAAAGGTGTGGGTAAATAATGGTATCACCGGAAATTTTCCTAACCTCGCTTCCACCTTTGTGTGATCATTCCTTCTAAAATAGAATAATGGGATCACTGAAATTTTCCTAACCTTCTACTCAGAAGAAAATCATTTCATCTTTTAATGCATCTTATTTATTAACTTGTATTAGTGGAGAGAAATACCATCACTTTAAACACATGGGTTCCTTTGTCAGATATGAACGAGGAATCAAACTCTATGGACATCAATCACATCAATGAAGTGCAAAAATTTGGCTCAAGGTTTAAAGAATTTGCTGGAAACATGGGTGTCTTCTAGTTAACTGGTCAGCCTTTGGATTTTTCGTTAGTCGATCTAAAGCTGATTCTGTAACAATGGTCACTTAAAAGCAAGGTCAGAACAATAGAGTCAAGAAAAAGATCACAGTCTCCAACATGTTTTGACTCAATAAATTAAATTTTGACTAAAAAACGACTGACTCTAAGAAAAACAAACACAATGTCAGCAACTACCTCCCCCAGACTTGAACAACACGGTCCCCAGTGTTATCTAGCCTAAGGTTGGTGAAAGAAACCAAAAGAACAGAGTGGAAAAACAAGAAGGTACCAAATTTTTGGTCAATGTGTCGACCGACACACAACCTGGTATCGATCGATACCAGGTTTCTGTCGACACAAAGGACTTCTTTTTAATCGAATTAGTGCCAAGGTTGCTCTCAATGATGTCAAACTATCCAAATGTGTAATGGTTAGCACTGTCAGATCACCCAAACACAAGTTAAAAGCAACAAGAAAGCATAATCGCATAGATCCACCAGGTTCAGAATCATAATAAGCTGACAAAACAAAATCAAAAGTTCAAAAGAAAAAGAAAAGAAAAAGAAAAAGAAAAGTGAACCAGATAGAACAGAGGGCTAATCCTCATCAGAATCATCATCTCCAGCAGTGTGAGATGGTCCTTCTCCTGAAGGTGAGCGTGGGCGAGATGGTGCAATGCAACCGCACCGAGAAAGAGTAGAGGTGGCGTTCCAGATACTCTAGAAACTCTCAACCACATACCTCTGAAAGGTGTCTGTATCCATAGGAATCGCAGGTGGTGTAGGGAGAGTACTCGCAGAAGAAGATGGAGCTCGAGCTCGTCATGGCTGACCTCCAGCAAGGTCAGGGACAGGTGCGTCAGCAGCAGCAGGTGAGCTAGCAGAAGAACCTCGGCCTTGGCCAATGCGAGGTGCAACAATCAACAGGCTCGGATCAGGCTCAAAGCGCAGCTGATCGGGATCGTCACCAATGTCGGTTAGCTCGGTGTTAGGGAGCCTAACCAGAAAGTCCCCATCCGTGTTGGAGAAACACCAACGTCGCTCAGGCTTCAACCACCTGAGGTTCTGTAGATGTCTCTCATCCATGACAGTGCGTGTGGTGACTATCGAGCAGCTCGCTGTGCTAATACTGAAGTGCTGGAAGATAGGGGTAAGAAGACTACCCACTGTCTCGGTCTTCCGAGTTGCAGTGCGACTGGCGCCCAAGAATGGTTTGGTCTTCAGAGAGTCCAGGTGATGTGCAAAGATTTCCCCTAGGTTGACCTCGAGATCAAGCTCAGGCCACTCATAGTTCTCGTCATCAATGATATCTCCAATAGCCATGGAGAACATAATAAGCTCAGACAGCCGCATCTTGTTGGGCTCCATCGTACACAAAATAGTGTTGCTCAAAATCCTAACAAGCAGCGCATAACCGGGTGGCGCACATCCATCTTAGTGGAAGTCTTGGAGTAATAGGCTCTGTTCCCGAAATGCTCAGAAAACCTGCACATCGTGAAACTGAGTAGGCAGAGCAACCCGCCTGAAGTCCCTGCGGAAACCATAGATGTCGTAGAGATCTGGGAGTGGCAATATGTATCTCACCCCGCGAATCATGAAGGTCATGGTACCTTCCTGTGCATCCTTTAGAACCTCAACCTGATAGTAGACGCGAACTGTTGCGAGGAACTGTCGCACCAAGTCAGGATACATATCATACTGCCTCAGAGGCATAGTACCCAAGCCAATCTTTTCAATCAGACGCCCGAGTTCCCTGTGGATACCCAAGCGGCGCATGGTGTGAGGGTCAACAAAACGAGTGTTCTGTACATCAGCATCCTGCCAAGCGTTGTATAACAACATGTCATAGTCATCCCAAGACTCCGAGATAGGCCTGTAGACGCAGTCCTCACTCTCAGCAATATGCCTATCTGTTCCCTCCCAAACTCTGCTGCAAGGAATCTTGGCTTTCTCGTTCCTCTTAGGCCAAGGAGCTCTTACTGTGGAAGTAGGAGCCATAGGATCAGCAGGAGCAGCGGGTGGTGGCGATGGCTGTGCCACTGGTGGTGGTGGGATTTCGCGTAAGGAGGAATGCGGAAGTTCAAGATGTTCTGACGCTCCGTCAATCCTCACTCTGTAGTGGTCCTTGCCGAGGTGATCAGTGACCAGACCTCTCCGCCAATGTAAACCATCCCAGATCTTGACACGTTGACACATGTGGAAGTTCTTTGGTGGTGGGTTTGAGCTGGATGCATCATCCGTTCGTGTTTTCTTTCGAGTAGACATCTGCAATCAAAGACAAAGAACACAGTAAACCCATAATAAGCACCAGATCCAACAACACAGCAACAACCAGCAACAAATCACTCAAAATTCCATCACTGCCCGCAGGGTATTGAGCGACACCATCATGGTATCGATCGATACCCTGGCGATTTCGGACCATAAACTCGAAATTCATCAAATCCGCAATTTCAAGCATACAAGCGTAAGGATGGGTTCAAAATTCCTCTAGAACAACTTAGGTAAGGCATAATTATCCGGTAAATCAAGTTCTAAAAGGCAAAAATATCAAAATCCCAAACCTTGTGTCCATGGAGTGAAAAAGAGAAATTTGTGTGTCATACCTTGCAGATCGAGATAATGGATGATAGAAACAGGAAGAGCACGAAAATCTAACAAGGTTAGACCCCTGATTCAGTCAAATCCGTGAAGAATTGAAGAATTTGTGATTTTGAGAGAAGAGGATGTTCTTATCGATCGATGGAGGCGGAGGAGAGAAAAAGAAAAAACCGTAGGGTTTTAAAGGAAACTTACCTGCGCGTTGGGTATCGATCGACACCATCACTGGTATCGATCGATACATGGACCTTTGGTCGATGCTACGTTTGTTTCTCCTGGTGTCGATCGACACCAAGTGGGTATCGGTCGACACTGCCCCCTTTTTATCTGGTTCACTCGAACACACAAGACACAAAACCAAAAACTAAAAACAAAAGAAAGAAAAGAAGTATGTACAGACTCACCAGTGGGTTACCTCCCACCAAGCGCTTGTTTTACGTCACAAGCTTGACTTTACGGACGATCAGTCAGGATAAGAATGAGAGCTTGCACCAAAACAAGCTCCACAACTTGACATCTCCAGCTTCAGAGTTCTGCTCAACATGCTCTCCACAACCTCCTGTCCTTTCTCTTTTAGCTCCAGAGTAAGAATAACTCTAGCCTTAGAGAATGGTTTTGAGGTTCCTTTCCACCTCACCTTATATTCAATCGAATCTCCATCACACTTCTTAGGGATTAAGGTCACATGGGTAGCACTCTCGACTCTTTTGTTCTTCACTTCCTTCTTTGCCTTAGCCGTTTTGATGTCTCTCTTGGTGATGATAGAAGGACGATCTAAAACGTTTATGACAATTGGCTCATCATAAGGCTCTTCCAAAAGATCAACTGATATGCTCAATTTAATACCCTAACAGTACTAAAGCAGTTGTTGTAGTCTAG
>PKML01047218.1:70076-80703 GCA_002933935.1 Eutrema yunnanense | reverse complement strand
GAGGCAGTGAAGAGGGGATGATTAGGACCCGGGGTTTGCTTCTGTTGTTTGGGTATAGATCGACACTAGGGGAGTATCGATCGATACCAGTTGTTTTTACTATTATAAAGTCGTTAGCTTGTGTAAGCTGTACTACCTGTGTTGTATCGTTTAATTATGATTGTTTAATTATTTCTGCATAAAAAAAAAATGCGGTCTTTTCAGCTTTAGTACTATTTAGGGTATTAATTTGAGCAAATCATTGATGAAGTTCAATCGAAAAAAAGCTAAGCAGAAACAGATGTTTGTAGTGAAAGTGGCTGGAGTAAAATCTTTATCAGTTATAAACTCTTCTTCCAAATCTCGGGGACAGCCCTCGAGTAGGAAGAATAACCTCTGAAAGCAGTGCTTTCCCTTCTCTTTTGTGTATATAATGAAGTTTTTTGTTGGAACGTTAGAGGTTTAAATAGTTTTAGTCGTAAAAGGTTCGTCAGAGGTTGGGTGAATTCAAATAGACCAGTAGTTGGAGGTATTCTGGAGACTCATGTAAAAGAGGAGAACTCAAGTGCTGTGCTGGCTTCTACTTTC
Source organism: Eutrema yunnanense (assembly GCA_002933935.1). Lineage (NCBI taxonomy): Eukaryota > Viridiplantae > Streptophyta > Magnoliopsida > Brassicales > Brassicaceae > Eutrema > Eutrema yunnanense. Next base: position 80,136 of record PKML01047218.1, on the reverse strand, counting down.
CCAGGTTGGAGGTGTGAGACCAATTATTCTCATTCTGAAAATGGTAGAATTTGGATAGTTTGGGATCCTTCAGTGTCCGTGATAATTTTTAAGAAGACAGAGCATCTGATTATGTGTGGTGTGTTTGATCCTGCAACAAGTGTGTCTTTCTCAGTGACTTTTGTTTATGCTCACAACACATAGGCTCAAAGAAGAGAATTATGGGAAGAAATCTCCATAATTAATAGAACTTCTCCTGTAAATTCATTATCGTGGCTGGTGGCATGAGATTTTAATCAGATAGCCTCGGCAAATGAACACTTTTCCGTCAATCCTTATCCACTTCCTCTTCGAGGTATGGCTAAATTTCAAAGCTGTGTAGAGGAGAATGAATTAGTAGATATGGCAGCCCGAGGAGTTTTCTACACCTGGTCTAATGAGAGGCCAGAGGACCCTATTTTGAGGAAGCTGGATAGAGCTTTGGTTAATGAGCATTGGTTATCAGCCTTTTCTGAGTCAGTGGCAGTTTTTGATCCACCAGGAGACTCTGATCATGCCCCTTGTCTGATAAGCTTGGAAGAGTCTTTGGAGTCTAGAAAGACCAGTTTCAAATACTTCTCATTTCTATCCTCCCATCCAAGGTTTATTGAATCTATCGCTGATGCATGGAAGCTGGTAACAGTTGGATCTCATATGTTTATCTTAGGTCAGAAACTCAAATAGGTGAAAAAGGTGTGTCGAAAGTTGAATAAAGAAGGATTCGGTAATATCCAGCAGAAGACAAGAGACGCCTTAGCAAAGCTTGAAGCTATTCAGCGTAATTTGCTAAGCAACCCTATAGATTCTTTATTTCGTGAGGAACATGTGGCAAGAGAGAAGTGGATTTTCTTTGCTAAAGCTCAAGAAATATTTTTTCAGCAGAAGTCCAGGATAAGATGGTTAAAGGATGGTGATGCCAATACAAAATTCTTCCACAAAGCAGTGATAGCAAATCTGTCCAGGAATATTATAAGGTATCTTCGGGGTGATGATGAAGTGAGGATTGATAATCAGGATCAAATTAAGGATATGATAATTTCCTATTTTTGTAATCTCCTGGGATCCGAGAACTCTACACTGGCTCCATATTCCGTAAAGGAAATCAGAGGTATTCTCCCTTTCCGTTGCTCCTCTGCTACTGCTGATTTACTGTGTAGAATCCCTACAGATGAGGAAATCATTGACATTATTAAAAGCATGCCTAAGAATAAGGCTCCAGGCCCATATGGTTTTCCGGTGGAATTCTTTCTCGAAGCTTGGAGTGTGGTAGGTATTGATACAGTTAAGGCAGTGAAAGAATTCTTCACTTCAGGTCGTTTGCTCAAAAGATTCAACGCCACTGCAATAACGCTGATTCCGAAGATTAATGGGGCGGATAAGCTTAGTCTTTTCAGGCCAATCTCTTTATGCTCTACAATATATAAGGTGATTGCTCGGATTATAAAGAAAAGGCTCAAGTTATTTATTCCAGAGGTTGTGCAACAGAATCAGGTTGCCTTTGTGAAAGGGCGCCTTCTTTGTGAGAATGTCTTATTAGCTACAGAACTAGTAACAAATTTCCACCAAGTAGGAAGTATTAACTAGGGATGCCTAAAGATTGATTTAACGAAAGCCTATGATAATCTGAATTGGGAGTTTATGTTGAATATTCTTCAGGCTATTGAGCTGCCAGAGATGTTTGTGAGATGGATCAAAGAATGCATTTCGACCCCCACCTATAGCATTTCATTTAATGGAGAATTGATAGGGTTTTTCCCCGGCAAGAAAGGCCTTAGACAAGGGGATCCGATCTCGTATCTGCTCTTTGTTTTAGCTATGGATGTGCTCTCAAAGAAGTTGCATGAAGGAGCTATGAATCAGATTTTCAGAATTTATCCGAGATGTGAAGCTCCTTTGGTGACACATCTTAGCTTTGCGGATGATGTCTTAATATTCTTTGATGGCTCTGAAAGCTCTCTCCGAGGTATTCTCTCAATACTAGATGCATTCAAGCTAATCTCGGGTTTGGGGATTAATAGAGACAAGACTGAGTTATTCATCGATGGAGGAGATAATGCTAGTTGTCGGGTTTTGGCTGAGAGTGTTGGCATTAAACAAGGAGCATTGCTTGTCAGATATTTAGGGGTCCCATTGTCCTCTAAGAAGATGAGAAAGCAAGACTTTCAACCTTTGTTAGACAAGATTTCTAAACGGTTCAGCTCCTGGACAGTGAGACACTTGTCTTTCGCAGGTCGTTTACAACTCATTCAATCAGTGATATATTCCACCATCTCCTTATGGGCATCTATATTTATCCTCCCAAATCAGTGCATAGAGTCTTTGGAGCAAATGTGTAATGATTTTTTGTGGAAGGGAGCGCCTAACTCAGCAAGAGGGGTTAAGGTTAGATGGCATTCAGTTTGTACGCCAAGGGAAGCAAGAGGTTTGGGTCTTCGAAGACTCGGTGATTGGAATAAGGTTTTAGGACTTAAACTGATTTGGCTTATCTTTGCCTCTGGAGGGTCCTTATGGGTGTCATGGGTAAGGCACAATCTCATTGGCTCCTCGAATTTTTGGGACTTGGATGCACAAATCTCGGGACGCTGGATTTGGAAGAGTATTTGTAAACTGAGAGCTCTTGCTAAGCCGATGATGGTGTGTGAAGTTGGCTCCGGGATCACTGCCCGTTTCTGGGATGATAATTGGACCTCTCTTGGATCGTTTATTGATATAGTAGGGGATAGAGTACCTGCTGTCACTGGACTTCCAGCAAGCGCAGTAGTAGCTGATGCTCTCAGAAATGGTCTATGGTGGATCTCCAATTCAAGAAGCAGGAATCCAATAATTAGACTGTTGCAACAATGCCTTCCAAGTTCTCATGCTATCCATGATTCAGAGGTAGATGATTCCTACTTATGGAAACCAGGGGTTAATCCACCTTCGGTTTCCTTCTCTAGTTCTGAAACATGGCACTCCCTTCATCCTCAAGAGCAAACTGTGGATTGGCATCAAGCTGTGTGGTTCAAAGGCAGGATCCCGAAGCATGCGTTCATTACTTGGATCACGGCAAGAAACAGGGTGATGACCCGAGACAAATTAATCAATTGGGGTTAGAACGTCCCTCCATTTTGTCTCCTATGCAATAATCACGGCGTAACCCGACAGCACCTCTTCTTCGATTGCTCCTACAGTTCTGAGGTATGGTCTTTCTTTTATTCCAAAGCCCATATTTCTCCTCCTTCTCTCTTCGAAGTTGGAATTAGATGGATGAAAGATCCTATTAGGGAGAAGAACACATCTCTCATATTGAAGCTCGCATTTCAAGCATCCATTTACTCTATTTGGAAAGAACGAAATGCAAGGCTCCATTCTAATTGCTCTCGTCCGGCGACAAGCATCATTGAAGAAATTCAAAAGCTACTTCGGTGTAAGTTGGATCCCCGTTCTAGAGCTCAACGTTATACTCCAAATACTGTCTCACTCTTAACTTCTTGGTTTACTCTGTTTCAGCCTTCTAATATCTCATCATATGGTAGTTAGTAATTAATTAGTAGGAGTAAAGCTTTTGTAACCTGATAAGGCTTTTGTTGTCGTAGTGCTAACAGTGCTTTGTAATCAGCTCATGTGATATATATAAAATGAAATATTAAAAAAAATATATATATATATATATAAATTAAAAAAAAAACAACTGAAACTTCACCAACAATGCTCAGCAAGGAGGGTACAAATCTGAAGTCAACCCAGCTGGTTTTAGAACCTATGGGAATTCGTCCTATCAACCTCTACCTGCTAAAACCCCAGAGAGCAAGGTTGAGTCTATGCTTGAACAGCTTCTTCAGAGACAGCAGAAGATGATAGTGGATTTCAATGGGAAGATGGATGCTATGTACACAGATTTGAATGGAAAAATCGAGGCTCTCAGTATTCATCAGAAGATGCTGAAAACTCAAATAACTAAAACTGCAAAAGCTGTCAAGGGAAAGATGGTTCATTCACCGAATGAATACGTCAATGCAATCACCTTAAGAAGTGCTAAAGAGGTCACTGCAGTGGTTTGAATGCAGAAAAATTTGTGGAGATAGAAGAGGTTGAAGGTGATTTTGAGCCTGATACGGCTGTGTCGAGCGACACCACTACTTGTGTCGATCGACACCACTACTTGTGTCGATCGACACCAACCTGAAGTGACGACACAGAAGCCTTGTGTCGATCAACACCAATCTGGTCTCGGTCGACACCCCTCGCATATTGAGCTAGAAATTGTGAAAAAACGAAAGATTGTTGAGGAGAATGTTTACAAGCCTAAGGTGCCATATCCTCAATCACCTAGACATCTCAGAGATCCCATTACTGCAGAGAAGTTGCTCGCTTTTGAGAAGATGGTAAGGAGGATTCCCCATACGATGTCTTTTGAAGAAGCTTTGGAAAACCGCCTTTCGCTTGGTTACTTCCGAAATTGCAGAGAAACTCTAGAAGAGATCAATGCACTCTTCATCAAGGCAAGAAGCACACCACCACCAATGAGGCAGTTGACTAAGAGAGAAGACCGAGGAAAATTTTCGGTTCCATGCTTTATCTCTGGAGTTGAATTCAAAGAATTTCTCGTTGATTCAGGGTCTAGCATCAATGTCATGTTAAAGGCAATTGCAGAGAGGTTGAGAATTGGTGATATTAGATCTGCTAAGATGACTCTCGCATTCCCGAACTCTTCAACCTCAATTCTATATGGTACCATCCCTGATTTGCTTGTTAAAGTAGGATATTGTCTGGTTCCTACTGATTTTCAGATTGTGGAGATGAGCAAAAGTTCTAATATACCTTTGAACCTTGGAAGACCGTTCATGTTATAGACAAGCCCAGTAAGAGAATCTCGTTCTCATACATTGACAAAGAGGTGTCTTACACATCCATTCCTTCTGGAAGAGCTCCCAAACATGTCTCTTGCATCACTGTTGTTACAGGAGAGACGTTGATGGTTGATCTTTTGGAAGAGCCTTATGATGAGCCAAATGTCATAGATGTTTTAGATGGTCCTTCTATCATCACGAAGAGAGACATCAAAACGGCTAAGGCAAAGAAGAAGCTGAAGAGCAAAAGAGTCAAGGGTGCTGCCTATATGACTTTAATCCCTCATAAGTGTGATGGAGATTCGATTGAATATGAGGTGAAGTGCAAGGTAACTTCGAAACCATTCTCTAAGGTAAGAGCTATTCTCACTTCAGAGTTGAAAGAGAAAGGAAAGAATGTTGTGATGGGTATGTTGAGCAGAATTTTGAAGCTGGAGATGTCTAGTTGTGGAGCTTGTTTTGGAGCAAGTTATCATTCTTATCCTGACTAATTACTTGAGCCAAAGTTAAGCTAATGACTGAAAACAAGCGCTTGGTGGGAGGCAACCCACTGGTGAGTCTGTACATAAGTTCTTTTATTTCTTTTGATTTTTAGTTTTGTGTCTTGTGTTTTGCGTCAATCAGTTACAAAGGAGATGTGTCGAGCGATACCAGTAATGGTATCGATCGACACCACTTACGCGACAAAGGAGCTGGGTATTCATTACGTGGCAATGTCGATGAAAAGAAGTTTTTGTGTTGACCTAAGCCTGGCATCGCTCGATACCAGTGTTGTGTGTCGTTCGACACTCCCACCCCAATCCGGTCACTTTTCTGATTTTCATGCCTCCACTCAACTCTTTTGATTTCTTTTATCGACTCTAGACTAGATAACACTGGGGATAGTGTTGTTTAAGTATGGGAGAGTTAGTTGCTGACAATGCGTTTGTTTTTCTTAGAGTCAGTCGTTTTTGAGTCAAAAAACGTTTTATTGAGTCAAAACTTGTTGGAGATTATGATATAGTTCTTGAATCTATTGTTCTGACCTTGCTTCTAAGTGACCATTGTTACAGAATCAGTCCTAGATCGGACTAATGAAAAATCCAAAGGTTGACCAGTTAACTAGAAGACACTCATGTTTCCAGCATAGTCCATTTAAAGCCTAAGCCCACAGAGCTTGATTCCTCATTCACATCTGACAAAGAAACCCATGCGTAGAAAGTATTGGTATTCCTCTCCCTTGTTATAAGTTAATAAATAAAAGCATGAAAATATGAAATGATTTTCTTCTCAGTAGAGGGCTAGGAAAATTTCCAACAATCCCATTATTCTACTTGAAAAGAAATGATCACACAAAGGTTGGAAGCGATGTTAGGAAAATTTCATGTGATACCATTATTCGCTTTCACCTTTGATACATAGAGAGAGGAAGAACCGGGGATTCGGTGGCAAACACCATCAATACTCGCGTCTCAAACCTTAATATGTATATGCAAGAGAACATCATATGAAATAAGTCTGAGGGAGAGGAAACAATACCAAAAATGTGAAAATTGGGTTGTTATTTTGTCATGATATTTGATATATCATTGTTTTTACCCTGTTTAGACCATGATATAAGTCCTTTTTATAGAGTCTTTATAGTATTTTGGAGTCTTTTAGAGTCTTGTACAGGTCTTAGGACAATTGGAGTATTATTGGAGATATTGGAGTTCTTTGGAGCATTCTGGAGCGAAAGTGAAGTCTGCTGACTAAGTGCCCGATCTGAGCGACAAGCATCGATCGATACCCCCTGGTATCGATCGACACCCGCCGAAAAATCATAGGCCGTGACTTTTTATGAAGTTTGAAGAATTGCAAAAGTGCCCAGAAGACTCTGATAATTACAAGAAGACCCCAAGTCGTGATTTATGTTATAAATAGGGTTTTACAGCCACTTGTTTAGGCTATGCTTTATTTTGCTTGAGTTTAAGAAAGATTTTGGTGAGAGATACAAGTCTGATTTCCCTTCGTCCGAGATCAGATCTTAAACCTTTGTTTCTCTTTCTGATTTTATATAGTGTATTTATTCAAACATGTCTATTGATTTAATCTTTATGTCTGAGTAGATCTCCTGTTAGGTTTGGGGATTCTCATTAGGGATTTCATTGAATGCTAGGTTGATTAGTTATTTAGGGTTCATAATCTAAATTAGTTCTTCACCTTAGGTTGTTCTCAAAGCTAATTCTAGATTGATCACCTAGAACTTAGACCTTAGGATAATTGATTAGGCACGACAGTGCGATTAATTAACTGATAGAACCTAGGTGAGCAAATTGATTATTCGCAAAGAAATTTGGTTTAATTGATTTGTGAACACATCAAACTTGAAATTAAGGCTGATTTATTCTTAGGGATTTGCAAAGAAATTTGGGATTCTGAAGTTTAGATTTAGATAGTTTTCGCAACGACAGTTGGTTAATTATACTTTAGTGATTTGAGTTCTAGAACCGTGCTTAACCTGAACCCTGATTAGTTAGTTTATTTGCATTCATTGATTTCCTGAGAAATATCCATGAACCTATCTCTTTCCCATTGAATACAACTCGTCCACTGCTTCCTGTTTTCTGTTTTAAACTGAATTGCTTAGCTTAGCTTGATTCTATAATTTATTGAGTGATTTCTGTGGATCCTTGTGTTCGACCCCTAGCTAGACTACAACTATTGCTTTAGTACTGTTAGGGTATTAAATTGAGCATATCAATTTTGGCGCCGTTGCCGGGGATCCAATTTCACCATTAAATTGTATCTGTCGAGTTTCGACTAAGCCCGCCAGTATCGATCGATACTACCTAGTATCGGTCGATACCGAGGCAATTTTCTTTGCTGATATCGATCGATACCATCAGTATCGGTCGATACTCATCGTGAATTTGGTTACTAACGTTCTTGATCTTAGTGTTTCAGGTGCATGCCTGTTCGTGAAACCAGAAGAAACAAGACCACTCCGCTAGTCAATCTTTCGTTAGAGAAGCTAGCACGTTTAGAACGCACAAACATAAAGACCAAGCAGACATCAGGGATGAACAACCCAGTGGTTTTAAGAGCTGATGAAGCTGGAATTCTGAGAGACCAACAGGGTCATGTGTGCAACGAAAGAGGGTAGCGACTTGATGAGGCTGGAAACGTCTTTGCCAATCGAGCTGCGATTCGCATACCGACTTTTCAGAGGAATGACTTTGAGCTGAAGCCTGCATATTACGCTCTCGTAAGTCAGAACCCATTCCATGGTCTACCTCATGAGCATCCCATGGATCACATCGAAAGGTTCGAGGACTTGGTCACTAGCATGAAGTATAATGGAGTGCCCAATGAGTTCATGTTCTGCAAACTCTTCCCGTACTCTCTTGGTGGGGATGCTGCTTATTCGCTGAAGCAGCTAGCCCCTGATTCTCTAACTACATGGGATGAGACAAAAAACGCGTTTCTGGTTAATTTCTATGATGATGCAAGATCCGAGGAGCTCAGGAACAAGATCTCTCAGTTCGCTCAGGGTCCGACAGAAGCATACAAGGCTTCATGGGTTCGTTTCAAGTCCTATCAGAGAGACTGTCCGCACCATGGGTTTACTCAGGTGCAGCTGCTAGGCACTTTCTACAGAGGGGTTGATTGGAGATACCAGATGGCAATGGACTCTGCAAGCAATGGGAACTTCTTCACCAGGTATCTGGATGATGCAGTTGTGCTGATAGAGAACTTGGAGTCTAGTAATAGCACCAAGAATGCTGATTTCGAAAGGAAAAAGCAAGCTGGAGGAACAGAGGGATCGCAGATTGCTGACATGCAGGCCAAACTAGATTTCCTGGTTGGAAAGTCGAAGAAATCTGTGCACTTTGCTGATGAAGTAGCGAATGTGGAAGAAGAAGAAGAGGATGTTAACTACGTTGGTGGTTCTGGTTTCCAGGGTCAGCGATTTGGGTATAACAACAACAGGAACTTCAACAACAATAATCAGCAAGGTGGGTACAAGTTAGAGGGGAATCAATCTGGTTTCGGAGCGAAGCAATTCATTCAGAAACCACTTCAGAGCAGCGAGTTCACTCGCAATTCATTCAGATACCAACCAGCATCTCCCAAATCCACAGATAACAAGATGGAATCCATGATGGAACAGATTCTTCTGGGACAACAGAAATTGCAAGTGGATTTCAATGAGAAGCTTGACCATATGTACTCTGATTTGAATGGAAAAATCGAAGCCATAAATCTTTCCTATAAGAAGCTGGAAACTCAGGTAGCTCAAACCGCATCAGCTGTGCAGAGGCAGGAAGGTTTTCTTCCAGGAAGAACTGAAAATCCAAGAGCACACATCAATGCCATCATCTCAAGTGCAGGAAATCTCGATGAGCATCCTGAAATCGCCAGGGCATCGATCGATACCCCCAAGTATCGATCGACGCCGGTTACAATTCTGAAACGGGATACTTCAAAAACCCGTGTATCGATCGATACCCCACTGGTATCGGTCGATACTGAGGCAATTTCCGAGGAGACAACTGAGACTTCGACTGTGGCACCTAAGGTAGTTGCAGAACGAGTGTATATACCCAAGATGCCTTATCCTATAGTTCCTAAGCTGACAAGGGAGGAATGGGAGATTGCTAGATTAAGGTATTTGCTGGATAACCCGAACGTGAAGCTTCTTTCTGATGACGATGTATCTGCCAAGAATGATTCAAAAGCGGCAGTATCGATCGATACCCTACCTGGTGTCGATCGATACCCCTCGCAGAAAGAGCCAGAAACTGAGAAAACACGTGAGGTGATCAGGGAAAGAGTTCCCAAGTCACTACAGCCGCAGCAATTAACAAAGAGGGAAGACCCAGGAAAATTCGCAGTACCATGCTCTATCTCTGGAGTCAAGTTCAAAGAGTCTCTCGTTGACTCAGGGTCTAGTGTCAATGTGATGTCAAAGGAGATTGCTGAACGATTGAAGGCTGACATAAGACCCCCTACTTTGCTTCTCACGTTTGCAAACTCTTCCACCTCACCTCCATACGGTACTATCCATGCTCTGCCTATTCAGTTAGGAAATTGTCTGGTGCCCACTGATTTTCAGGTTGTGGAGATGAGCAAGGGATCTGAGGTTTCTCTGCTCCTGGGACGGCCGTTCATGGCTACTGCTGGCGCGATCATAGACACGCCTAATAAGAGACTCTCTTTCTCTTACATTGACGGAGATGTCTACTATGATG
>PKML01047218.1:19194-33665 GCA_002933935.1 Eutrema yunnanense | reverse complement strand
GTGAGTTCCAGGATGTGTTCCAGTCGTTGGAGGGGTTGCCACCATCTAGGTCGGATCCTTTCACGATCGAGTTGGAACCAGGGATGGCACCGATATCCAGGGCTCCTTATAGGATGGCTCCCGCAGAGATGGCAGAGCTGAAGAAGCAGCTGGCGGAGTTGTTGAACAAGGGGTTTATTCGCCCGAGTTCTTCACCGTGGGGAGCACCGGTGTGGTTCGTGAAGAAGAAGGACGGGAGTTTTCGGTTGTGCATTGATTACCGGGGACTTAACCGAGTCACAGTGAAGGACAAGTATCCTCTTCCTCAGATTGATGAGTTGTTGGATCAGTTGAGAGGGGCTACTTGGTTCTCCAAGATTGACTTGGCGTCGAGATATCATCAGATTCCCATCGATGAGGTAGATATCCGGAAGACGGCTTTCAGATCTCGTTATGGCCATTACGAGTTTGTGGTAATGCCATTTGGATTGACTAATGCACCGGCTGCATTTATGAGACTGATGAACCGTGTCTTCCAGGAGTATCTGGATGAGTTTGTGATCATCTTTATCGATGATATCTTAGTTTATTCGAGGAACCAGGAGGAGCATGAGGTGCATCTGCGTGTGGTTCTTTCGAAGCTGCGGGAACATAAGTTATTTGCTAAGTTGAGCAAGTGTAGCTTCTGGCAGCGGGAGGTCAACTTTCTAGGTCACATTGTCTCTGCGGAGGGAGTGCCGGTAGATCCGGAGAAGATCCAGGCTATTAGTACTTGGCCGAGGCCGAGGAATGCCACTGAGATTCGGAGTTTTCTCGGGTTGGCAGGGTATTATCGGCGGTTCGTCAAGGGTTTCGCGAGTTTGGCCAAGCCTATGACGAAGCTGACGGGAAAGGATGTTCCTTTCGTATGGTCCTCAGAGTGTGAGGAGAGTTTCGCGGAACTGAAGGCCATGTTGACTAGTACTCCAGTANNAAACAAGAAAAAGTACATAGAAAAACAGAGGAAAAAGATAAACAAACCAACAGAAAATTAAGAAAAGACCAAAATTTAACAAACTTAAGCAATAAAATCTTCAACATATCCAATACAGTTTCTTCAATATCTTTGTTGGGATGAAGCTTTCCTTCCTCATCATATAACTTGTGTAAATCCAATTCCGGTTGGTGTATCGATCGATACTCTGGTGATTTTCGAACCAGAATCGCAAATTTCCGAAATTTCCAAAATTCCTACAGCTGAGCACAAGGGGAGGGTTCGAAAATCTGTTCTAAATCACTTATCTAACAAGCATTGCCCACTAAAACGAGTGAAGAAAAACCAAAAATCATGAAATCCAAACCTTGTGTTCTTGTGATGGAAAGACAGGAATTAGTCTGTCATACCTTGTAGATCGAGAGAATGGATGATAGAAACAGGTAGAGCACGAAAATCTAACAAGGTTAGACCCTTGAATCACTTAAATCCATTAAGAATTGGAGAATTCGTGATTTTGAGAGAATGTTTCGGTATAGGTATCGAACGATGGAGGCGGTGAGGAAGAAAGGAAATCGTAGGGTTTTAATGGAAACTTACATGCGCGTTGGGTATCGACCGACACCATTAGTGGTATCGATCGATACTCGGACCTTCGGTCAATGCTACGTTTATTTCGCCCGGTGTCGATCGACACCAAGTGGTTATCGATCGACCCTGCCTCCTTTTATCTGGTTCACTCGAACACACAAGACACAAAACCAAAAACTAAAAATAAAAAAAAGAAAGGAAATATGTAAAGACTCAAGGAGAGATGATCTCAAAGCTCGTCAAAGTGGTCAAGAAGTTTGTACCACATTTCTTCAAAAAATCTCGAACAACACAAGGAACCGAGCAAGTGGACAACAAGCTAGGTAGTCTCTCACTCATCTCTGGTTTCGATCAGACCGAGGCTACCGATGACGACGCCATAAGCCATATGCCACAAGAGGATGAGTTCGTAGCTGATTCCAACGAGACAGAGATGCTCTCTCACGAATCCGACGATAATGAGACTTCATCTTCCGTTTCCATAACGTTCTGATCCACGTCCCTTCATCAAAATTTTCTTTTATTTATTTTCTCTTTATTATTATTTTATTTTATCTAGTCTGTCCGCTCTCTTCTATCGCTCACTTTCACACCGAGACGGTGCGAGGTAAGTCTGGAGGGAGATTTATCACTACTAATGCATTTTATTTTTCTTTGATGTTATTTTATTTTTCTTTAGTCATTTTAATGATTTTTTTTTAGTAGTTTTATTGAGTCAAAACTATTATGTTGGAAATTATGAACTTTTCTTGGAACTAACCGTGTGACACCAACTTTTAGTGACCGTTTTAACAGAGATGGACCGCATATTTTTACTAATGAAAAATCCGTAAGTAGAGAAATCCTTAAGTAGAGAAATCCTTCGGTTCTTTGATCGATACTCCCTCGATGAGACCACACGCCTTTAACTTTAAAGAAGTTAGCCATGGAGAATTCTGGTAACCTTATGAGAATATGGGTCGAACTTGGGAAGTTGAGAAACAAACAACGATGTGCATGGTGGTTTCTATCTAACATCAAATATGTTCCAATTGGTTTACGACAATGAAGGTTAGTACGACGTTCTAAAGAATTTGTGAAATTCCGCGTTTTCAAACCTCTTTTCTATTATTAGTTTCTTTGTTTGCTTGAGAACAAGCAAAAAGCTAAGTCTGGAGGAGTTGATATACTCTATAAATTTTTGTTTTAATTATGGATTTTAGTATTTTATCTAAGTATTTTCATTCGGTTTTGTGCTTTTTGAAATAATTTTCTCGTATTTGTAGTTTTAATTATATATATATAGGTCAAATCATCAAAAATGATGCAAAATGGAGCCAAAAAAGAGTTTACCACGTCCAAGACATGTTTCCAAGTCCAAAAGATCAGTCATGCACATAAATCTCAAGAAAGGCGGATTTTCCAATTGGACAACACATATGTATCAGAAGTTTCACCTTCAATGGAGCCTTCCCTTGATGGATTGAGATGAAATTTGGTGGAAAGATAGAATTCGGAGTCATCTTTCATATGGAATTGGTTTCAAGTCATTTGGAGCAATGGTCAGAAAGATACACCGATTTTACTGAAGACGCGTCCGAATTGGGCATGTGCTCGGCCCATGAGCTCGGCCCAGAAGCTTGGCCGACCCTGCGACACTTGCAGCCCAAAAACTTCCTTTTTCGGTTTAATGAAACCCTAGGTCGACTTTAGGTCTATGTATACTTGTTTTTAGCCTCACAAAGCAGAGAGCCACCCTAGAATAAATACAGCCACAATTTCTTCATAGTTTTTACAAGTTTTTCATTCATTTGGAATCTAAGAGTTTCAAGGTGAAGATCTCGACTTTGTACTTCGATATAGAGAAATTTTCCCAACCTTACTCTTTTAATACAAGTATTATCATCATGATTTCAATTCATACTTGATGTATTTTGTGCATCATGAGTGAGTAGTTCGTTTGTTAGGTTGAAAGGGATCCATGGGTGCATAATTCGATATTGATATGATGATTGTTTAAAAGGGATTTTCATATGGTTATTCATCTTTATTTGTTCTCCAAAGTTGAGGAGAACATTGAGAAGTTGAAGAGAGCTAAAGACAAGGAACTCGAGCTGGCCGAGATTGATTGTAATTTGCAGCTCATCGATAATATCAAAAAGGGGAAGGTTACGACTCTTGAGGCCAAAGAGGGGAAGGATACAAATTAGTTACCACAAATTTGTATCCTATGGTTTTATATTCTGGTTTTATTTTTTAATATCTTGAAACTTTCTTACTCTATTATCATTTTTTCTCATAATTATTTTTTCAATCGCATTGAAAATGAATTATCTTTATGTGGTCGATGATGACGATTAAATCAAACGGAAAAAAAAAATTACTTTAAAATCTTATATTATCTAATATACATGTTTTTGTAATGTTTCTAAATAAAAAAATGAATTTAATTTATTTTAGGCTTTTGATTTAATGATTTTTAACATAATTAAATTCAAATTAAATAGTTTTTATATGTATTACTAGTTAGGACACATGATAATTTTTTATTTGCTATTAAATGCTAAAGTGTTAATATTTGGAGAGTTTCTTTAATTTTTATTTGTTTCAATGCAACCAGCTCAAAGACGAAGTAGAAACCGAGAGTAATATCTTGTTTCAATGCAACCAACTTGTTTCAGTCCATATAGTAATATCTTTGATTTGCAAACCAAGTCTCTCTAAGCTTAGATTATGAAGCCTTCAGGTTGACGCATACAAACTTTGTTTTCTAAATCTCCATTAAAAAAGGCAGTTTTCACATTCATGTCATGTAACTCGAGATCTTTATGAGCTACTAATGTCATGATAATTATGAGAGAGTCTTTTCTAAACACATGTGAAAAAGTCTCACTATAATCGATGCATTCTTTCTGATTAAAACCTTTAGCTACAAGTTTGACATTATATCGTTCAACATTGCCATTACAGTCGAGTTTGATCTTAAAGATCCACTTACACCCGGCTGGTTTGTGCCTTTTAGGTAAATGAAAAACTTTCAAACTTCATTCTTAACCATCGAGTATATTTAATCTTTAGTGGCATCAATCCATTTATCAGAATTAGCATCTTTAATGGCTTGTGAATAAGAAACCAGATCTTTAATATCACATTATCCAGATTCTACTTGGTAAATCATATAGTCATCGGAAATAGCATATCTTCTCGAACGAGTTGATCTTCTTAATGCAGGTTTCTCTACATTATCATTATTGGCGATGTTTTCATTATGGAGTGCATGATCATTCAATGGGTTCTCCTCATTGTTTAACGGTTCAACAAGAGGAGGATTCCCAACATTCGGAACTAAGGGTAATGAGATATTAACCTTAATTTCCTGAACGACTACATCTTGAACTTTATCACTCCCACTACTCTCGACATTCTCATAAAATCTGGCATTACTGATTTCTACTATTCTCGCACTATGGTTTGGACAGTAAAATCTATATCCTTTAGACTTCTCAGGGTATCCAATAAAGAAACCACTGACTGTTCTGAAGTCTAATTTCTTTTCATGTGGGTTATATATTCTTGCTTCGGCTGGACATCCCCAAACTTGGAGGTGTGACAGACTAGGTTTCCAGCATTTCCACAGTTCAAAAGGAGTCTTTGGAACTGTTTTGCTAGGAACCATATGTTCAAGATATAGATTGCAGTACGTAATGCATCAATCCACAAAGATATAGGTAAGTTAGCATGACTCATCATGGATCTAACCATTCACATATAAGTACGGTTACGCCTTTCAGCTACACCATTATGCCATTGAGAACCAAGCGTTGTGTACTGTGCAATAATTCCTAATTTATGGAGAAGTCTGGCAAAAGGTCCAGGATGTTGTCATGTTTCATCATATCTGCCATAAAATTCACCACCTCTATCTGACCTAATGATTTTTACCTTTCTATCTAATTGTCTAACTACTTCAGTAATGAACACTTGTACAGTATCCACAAATTGAGACTTTCATGCAATAGATAGAGGTAACAATAACGTGAATTATCATCGATAAAGGTAATGAATTACTTTTCGATTCCAAAACTTGGAACGTCAAAAGGTCCACAAATATATGTATGTATGATTTCAAGAAGTTGTGTACTTCTTGAGGCTCCTCTTTTAGTGTGTTAGTTTTCTTACCCTTAATGCAATCTATACACTCTTTACTATTGGTAAAATCTAGGTTTGGAATGACTCCATATTTTACCAATCTTTTGATTCTTTCACTGGAAATGTGTCCCATCTTCTTATGCCACAAGAAATACGAGTCATTTGCACATGTTTTACGCTTAAGTCCACGTTTATCTTGCAGGGTGAGATGTGTTTCAAAAGGTTGATCAGCCAGATTTAACATATAAAGACCAACTAATATTCTAGAACCAATTCGATTAGAGTTCAGAAATAAATTGAAACAACCATCTCCTTGAGTCGGTTTAAAACCAGCCAAATCAAGTTTGCTTACTAAAACTAAATCACGGGAAATAGATGGAACATAAAGAGTCTGAAAGAAATCCAAACAAAATCCATTATCCATAATGAGACAATAATTAAGTACCAATAATTCAATTGGTTCATTAATTGTCTCGATTTCTCTTATATAAGTAGTTTCACTAGAGTTGTTACTGGTAAGAATTTTCTGCATGAAACATGAGACATGTGTAGAAGCACCACTGTCAAGCCAACACAATTTTAGAAGAAACATAAGTAAGAGTAGATTCAGAAAAGCTTTATGTAACTCACAAAGTTAATTACATTTTTCTGAATCATTCTATTCTTTAAAGCAAATTTTATGAAAATGTACAAACTTTCTGCAAAAATTTGCAAAATGTTATATTTCTTAGCCATTTTCTTCTTAGTAGTGGATTATAATCTTTAAGTCTGGGTGGTGATGTATTTCCAGCTTTAAGTCCAACTTCTTGGACATAATGGGCAAGTCTAATACCTTCACACTAAGCATAGCTTCCTCTTATACCAATTTGTTAGCCAATTCATCCAACGTCCATTATTCATCAATGACGTTGTATGAATTTTGAATGGTCCATACTGAGGAGGTAATGAATTTTGGATAAATTGGACAAGAAAAGAAATATTGTCCACCCTTATTCCAAAATTATTTAGCTTAGCCGCTGTTTATCTTTTTATAGCAATGTTCATGCATAGATCGTGTGCCATCAACTTTCAAGATTATACGATCTGCCATAAGAACCATTAAAGATTTGTTTGCAGTCTTAAACTGTTCTTCTATCGAGTTTAGACAATTCTAAAGCCTTTTCAGCTGTTGGAAGGAAAGCTTTCGAAATTGCTAACTATTGTCATTTTTAAGAACATGATGCTTAATTTGTTCGCTTTCTGCCACGCTTTATGGTGAACATTTTCTTCCTCGGTACTATCGTCAGTAAGTGGGTTTGGTTTATTTTTACGAAGTGTCAAATCCAAGTCTAGTACTCCTAATGTGAACTCAACAATTCTCTTTCCATTATGAGAAGTTAGTTCTAATGAGGATTGGAACATCAGAGACCATAGATGACAAATTAGCAGGAACATATGCTCCAATTTAGAGATATAACAAGTGCTAATTAAGGCTTCAAAACATAATCAACACAAAGAAATAGAATGTACATGAAAAGAAATTATAGTGTTCATGTGGGAAATCACTATAATCCCATGAAAAGTCATGAATACAGGAAATTTTATTGAGTGATGTACTGAATTATTTAGACTAAGTTATCTGTGGATATCCTTGGTCTACACAATATATACATATATTTTAATCCACAAAATCCACAAATTGTGGTATATACATATATTTTTGTTTCATTTATATATTTTTATGCAAGTATATACATTTTTATGCAAGTATATATATATATATATATATATTTTTTTTTAGATTTTGATTTTGAACTTTAACAAAAAGTTGGTTTTTTATATATTTAGTTTTTTTTTAAAATTTTGTTATATTATAGTAAAAATATACCTAAATTTTAAAAACCATATATAAAGTATATATTATTCATAACATAATAATTATATTTATATAATTATTTTTAAAAAATATTCCAAATTTTAAACGGGTCTAAACGGGCCACACTAATTTTAACGGGTCTAAACGGGCGGGCCTAAACGGGCCAAAAAAATAAACGGGCTAAAAAGTAAACGGGCTTAAACGGGCTGGGCCTAAACGGACCGGGCCTAAACGGGCCGGGCCTAAACGGGCCTGGCCTAAACGGGCCGGGCCCGCCCGTTTTAACATCCCAATTAGGGACTGCGAAAATAAAACCTAATTCGCAGGAACCCGAAATTTGCACGGATTCTTATCTGCGATAATATCTCTAATTCACACACACACAGTTTATGCACGCACAAAAATTAAACATAGATTCAGATCTACAAAACCCTAATTTGCAGATTTTTTAGTTTCAATTATTCATGCCATATATCTATTATAATTAATTGATTAAACATATGTTCATAACCTAATCTCTGATACCACATATAAGCATAATTTTACATGAACCCTAAGATCTTCAAACATATAGGTTAATCACATAATAGAATCATAAGGAGGGTTAGCGGAGTACCTCCATTCATTATTGCAGTTATGTCTTCCTGAACGGTATCATGAATGGAAGAAGTAGAACCTGATCTCTGATATAGGAGTTTTAGGTTTCTCTCCCCTTGCCTAACTTTAGGTGTTGTGTTTTTTTAGATTGCCTTTATGATGGACTAAATGCATATATTTATAGGCGGAGAGATGACATAATTCCTCATTAGGGTTTTCTTAGGATTAATCTCAACCGTCCATCAAAGTAGAGATTGATTAGGTATTAACTCCATTATTTTCAATTTAATTGGTTACCAAATATATTAAGGAATAACATTATTTGATAGAAAACGGATAACTATAAGACCACATAATAGGAAAAAGAAAATATTCCTTGNTCTTCTTCCTGCTTCATTTTTTTTTTCAGAAAAAGGGATAAAAAAGAAATAAAAATCATTCGTGTAAACAAAAGAATTAAGGGAGTATTGGTTTTATAATCGATAGTACTCCTCTCACTTAATGCTTGCAATTAATTTGTTTTGTAAATCGAAATACATTAATTAATTATTTTAAGTTGTAACCAAAAGTGCATTAATTAGACACATGAAATCAAATTTTCTGAAACAAGAAAAAAAATCCAGAAAATCAAAATTTTAAAACAGAGGTAGTATATATTAAATAGAGAGAATTTTTGAAATAGTACAAAATGAGAAACTAATTGTTAGAATAGTACAAAGTTTGAGAAAATTGTAAAAATAATATTTTTGGGAAAAGTTTTTTGGGTTTAGGGTTTAGGGCTTGCATCCTTAAAACTAAACACTAAATCCAAAACAGTTCAATATTTTTTTTTTGAAAAAGATTATTTTTACAATTTTTTTAAACTTTGTACTATATTAGCAAATTTTTTTTAATCATTTTGTATTATTTTGGACATTACCACTATTAAATATTTGTTTGGGCTTCAATTATAAAACTGTAAATTGTTGGGCTCCGTTAAAACCACTCGTAATACCCAGGTTGTTGGGCCTTCTAATGAATATGGCCGACAAAAAAGGCGCCAAATACTCTTTGACCGGTGAAGTTTTATATATTCAACCTCTGTAATGAAAACCCTAAATTTGATAATGTCCAGAAAACGTTTGAATCCGTTGGAAGATCCGGTGATGGCTTTTCCAAGCAACGAAGACGAAGTGGAGACTTGCAGAAAAGCTTGCAGAAAAGGAACTCATTGGGCACTCCATTGTACTTCATATCAGTGACCAAATCCTCTAACCTCTCGATATGATCCATGTGGTGTTCATGAGATAGACCATGGAAAGGATGCTGACTCACAAGAGCGTAGTACGCAGGTTTCAGCTCAAAGTCATTCCTCTGAAAAGTTGGAATGCGAATCGCAGCTCGATTGGCATAGAACTGATCAGGCATGTTGTACTCACCCATCATTCTTCCACGATTAACCACTTCATTCCCAACATTCACAACAGCTGCAGGGACAATGATGTTTCCATCTCCATCAAGTCGTTGCCCTCTCTCATTGCACAATTGACCATCTTGGTCTCTCAAAGCTCCAGCATCATCACGAACCAATACCACTGGATTGTTCATCTCTTCTGGCTTCTTTGTTTTCCGGTTTGTGTGTTCCAAATTTGCTAGCTTCTTGTTGGAAAGATCAACTAGCTGAGTGCTCTTGTTTCTCTTGGTTTCGCCAGTGGACATACACCTGAAACACACTAGACAAGGCACGTAAGTAACAAAAATAAAAAAAATAAACACAAAAATTCACGACATGTATCAACCGATACCACTAGGGTGTCGATCGATACTGGTCGGACTTAGTCGAAATTCTCAAACTAAACTCTAATGGCGAATTGAGTCCCCGGCAACGGCGCCAAATTTGATAAGCTCAAATTAATACCCTAAAAGTACTAAAGCTTTGTCGATTGTAATACTTAGGGATCGAATCCACAGATACTCACGGAAACACATAATAGATTATATATAAGAGAATTAAGCTAAGTGATCAATGAAATTGAAAGCAAAAACGTAAATTAAACTGTTGTAAGTTCGATGGGAGAAAGATAGGTCCATGGTATTTCTCAGGAAATCAATGAATGTAGACAAACTAATTAATTAGGGTTCAGGTTGCGCATGGTTCTTGAACTCAAATCACTAAGGTATAATTAACCAACTCTCGTTGCGAGAATTATCTAAACCTAAATCCTAGAATTCCAAATCTCTTTGCGAATCCTAAAGTCTAAACCAGCTTTTAGTTCAAGTTTGATTTGTTCACAAAAAACCTAAACCAAATCTCTTTACGAATAGTTATTTTGCTCACCCTAGGTTCTATCAGGTTTCTCAATCGTACTCTCGCGCCTAATTGATTAACCTAAGATCTAAGTTCAAGGTGATCAATCCAGAATTAGCTTTGAAAACAACCTATGGTGAAAAACTAATTCAGATTATGAACCCTAAACAACTAATCAACCTAGCAATTAAAGAAATCCCTTATAAGAACCCTAAACCTAACAAGAAATCTACTCAGACATGTAAATTGAAGCAATAAACATGACTGAATAAATACTTGAATAAATAATAAGAAAGAGTAACAAGAGGGTTCGAAATCTTCTCTCGGACGAACAGAGTTTCAGACTTGTCTCCCTTCAAAAGCACTCTCACAAAACCAAAGTAAAATAAAGCATAGCCATCAAAGTGGCTGTAAATCCTAATAAATAACATAAGTCACGTTTTGGGGTTTCTTGTAAATAATAAAGATTTCTGGGCAATTTTGCAATTCTTCAATTCTTGAAAAAGTCGCGATCGTGTCTTGCTGTAGTGAGTATCGACCGATACTAGTCAGTATTGATCGATACCGAGGCTTCAAATCGGGTACTCAGCTACACGAACTTCTGCTTTGCTTAAAAATGCTCCAAAAAGCTCCAATATCTCCAATTATGCTCCAAACGTGCTAAAACCTGTAAAAGACTCTAAAACACTACAAAATAGTAGAAAGACTCTATAAAATGGACTTCTATCATGGCTTAAACGTGGTAAAAACCATGATATATCACTTATGTACATGTTTAGATTTTAAACTCCACCAATACAAGCTGAATGATTCTCACTTCTCAGCTTCTCAATCACTGTAAGTAATCTTTCTCTG
This sequence comes from Eutrema yunnanense, assembly GCA_002933935.1. Taxonomy (NCBI): domain Eukaryota; kingdom Viridiplantae; phylum Streptophyta; class Magnoliopsida; order Brassicales; family Brassicaceae; genus Eutrema; species Eutrema yunnanense. The sequence continues at coordinate 22,400 of PKML01047218.1, read as the reverse complement.
ATGTTTGATTCTTCTACTTAGTACTCTTTTCAAATTTTGCATTTCCAAGAGATGATATGTTGTTTTTCTCATCTTATGTTCCTTGAATTCGCAGTATTAATGTCATTGACCCAAAGATAAAAAAGATTCGGCAGCTCTTACGTTTGAGACAGGTTTGTCTACTGTTTTCTTTGAATAGATTCTCACTTATTGGTTATATGTTTTCGACCTAAAAGTTAGATATTGTACTTATTGGTAGACTGTGTGTGTACATGTATGGACAACAAAACAATATTTTGTTTTTTTTTTAATTACCGAGGTTCTGGGCCCGTAGGCCCATACATCCTCGGAGCGAGGCCCAAATTATGTTAAAGTCACTCCTTTGGAGGAGACCCCTCCCAACGGGAATCGAACCCGGGACCGGTAGGAGAGGCACATACCAACTCCTCCTTAACCACTAGGCCAACTCAACGTTAGTCAACAAAACAATATTACTATGTAGCTTCCTTGATATGTGTTGCCTTCTAAATTGAATAAAGCTTGAATTTTGCATGTCTGATGCAGATCTTCAATGGCGTTTTCCTTAAAGTCAACAAGGCTACAATGAACATTCTTTTGTCGGGTTGAGCCCTATGTGACTCACTTATCATTTGAACCTAGAAGTTTGTTGTTTGAACTTTGTTATGGATTATGGATCTTTGAAAGTTTGGAACTTAGATGTTAAGACTTATTTAAAATCGGTTAAGGTTTATTGCAAGTGCAGGTTTTCATATACATACACAAAGGATTCGGATTATTCGGGTATATCGGGTTTTTCGGTTTTTTCGGATTTATTCGGGTATATCGGTTTTTTCGGATTTTTTCGGGTTTTTTTACAGGTTTGGTTTTTTCGGTTAAAATATAACCGAATAATCCGAATCCGAATTTTTTCCGGATAAATCTCGGATACTGATTTCAATACCCGAACCGATCAGAATCCGATTAAAACTGATCCGAACCGATCCGAAGATTACAAAATATCTGAATGGATCTTTGGATCCAAAATCCGAATAACCAAAAATCCGAAAGATCCGATTGGATCGGGTTCGGATATCCGATTGCCCATGACTAGTAAACAAAAGAATTAAGGGAGTATTGGTTTTATAATGGATAGTACTCCTCTCACTTAATGCTTGCAATTAATTTGTTTTGTAAATCGAAATACATTAAACCAAAAGTGCATTAATTAGACACAGGAAATCAAAATTTCTGAAACAAGAAAAAAAATCCAGAAAATCAAAAATTTTAAAACAGAGGTAGTATATATTAAATAGAGAGAATTTTTGAAATAGTACAAAATGAGAAACTAATTGTTAGAATAGTACAAAGTTTGAAAAAATTGTAAAAATAGTCTTTTTGGGAAAATAATTTTGGGTTTAGGGCCTCCATCCTTAAATCCAAAACATTTCAAATTTTTTTTGAAAATGACTATTTTTACAATTTTGTCAAACTTTGTACTATATTAGCAATTTTTTTTTAATCATTTTGTACAATTTTGGACATTGCCACTATTAAATATTTGTTTGGGCTTCAATTATAAAACTGTAAATTGTTGGGCTCCGTTAAAACCACTCGTAATACCCAGGTTGTTGGGCCTTCTAATGAATATGGCCGACAAAAAAGGCGCCAGATACTCTTTGACCGGTGAAGTTATATATTCAACCTCTGTAATAAAAAACCCTAAATTTGATATGTCCAGAAAACGTTTCAATCCGTTGGAAGATCCGGTGATGGCTTTTCCAAGCAACGAAGACGAAGTGGAGACTTCAATCGGAGAAGGTGAAGGAAATCCATCCATGAAGAAGCCAGAAACTGCTCTCGCTGCGGCGGAGAAGAAGCAAGTTTTCGATTCCGAATCTGATGTAACCGAGAGAACAGATGGGGGAGCATCTTCTACGGTTTCAGGAGAAGACGAGAAAAAGAGTGGTGGTGGAGAAAAGACCTATTGCAAAACAGTTTGGAGTGAAGAAGATGAGATTGCGCTTTTACAAGGCCTTACTGACTACGAAACCCTTACTGGGTTTAGTTTTTATGCTGACTTTGATGGGGCTTGGGAAGTTGTTAGCTTTGTCTAGGTTAATTGCATTCCATGTTAACATGTATATAATGGCAGGGTGCTTCTCTCTACTACCAGCAACAGAGTTGGTACCAGGCGACATTGTTGAAGTGACCATTAACTACTAATCTTTGTGTTTTTAATATTAGTAGTTAATGGTTACCCTTGATCCCGTATATGTGCTCTATCTCAACTAAATGCAGTTTTGTGGCTTATACTTTTGCTAAATTCTTAAAGGGCTGCTTTTCTTGACGCTTGCATGTTATACTGTGGACTGTAGGATTCCAGCTGACCTGAGGATGATTGAGATGTCTAGCAAACGATTACGCGTTGATCAAGCAATTCTGACTGGTATGTCATCTGTGTTACTCATAACTTCTTATTTGCGTTGCCACAAGTACTACAATTAGTACAATTTCATCTCCATCAATTAGTGAACATGGATTTTCGTATTAAATTAAAGTTTCAACAACAAATGCTGTCTACCAACACAAGAAAAATATTTTATTTCTGCATGATCATGAGCTTATTGTCTTTTCATTTAATGTAACTAAAAATCCAGTGCTCTTTCATGCTTACATCTTAACTAGCTGTAATATTCTTATTTTTCTGTCACTATTAGATTGTAGTCATCTATTTCTTGTTCCAATTACCTCTCTATATATCTCTTTTTTTTGTTGTTGTGTGTTTAATTTGGTATGAATATAAAATGATTGCCAGGGAACTGATGTGGTCGCGGGTCGGGGGAGGGCTTTTTCCATTGGACTTGGTTCAAATACAGCGATGGGTTGCATACATGATTTTATGTTGCACACAAAAATGATGTAAGCTATCAATATTATTTCATCTCTATCTGGAAATGCATCATGTGCACTTTTGACATACTTTCTTGTGATCATCATATGACAATTTTGTTTCAAGTTCAGTTTGCTTTAATGTTGATTGAGTCCAAAATGCTTTCCAATTAGTCACCTCCCACGTTGGGAGGCTACTCCTAATTATTATATTGTGCCTTAGATTGGTTATGATGCTATTGGTATCTAGGTGCTTAGCTCTTGGAACAAAGAAAATGGCTCGTAATTATGGTATTGTACGGTCATTGCCATTTGCCGTACGTGACGCTTGGTTGTAG
>PKML01047218.1:8168-18881 GCA_002933935.1 Eutrema yunnanense | reverse complement strand
CCAGACTAATCTCCCGGGTGGGAGTGACACAGCCCACTTATAATACCCCACTTGGCCAAGTGCTTGTCCTGGTAATTTCGCTCCCGCGGGGAATCGATCCCTAGCCTAGACCAACAAGGCAGACACTCACCGCAGGAAGGGAACAACCCGACCACCAACAACTTGGTTAGTCCAAGTGTAGTCCAATATGTGTAGTCCAATCTGCCGACCATGGCCCTTATGATTTTTTGAATTCAATGTTAGTGGGACAACTTATGCACCAGAAGGTACTGTCTTTGAAAGCAATGGGCAGCAGGTAATTACTACTTCTCCTCTGAACTATTTCATGCATGACACTTGTGAGGATGACTGGTAGTTGCTTTACTTGCATGCGATCACAAACTAATGCAACCACACAAGGACAGTTTGGGCTGCAAAATTCATCTCAGGATTGATTGATAGAGTGATCTGGATACTTGATTACAATATAACATAAAAATTTGCCAATCTACTTTGCCCGATATTGGAGGGAAGAGAGGGAAAACTGGTTAATGGTTTTTCTTCCTTCCCTCTTTTTGTATCATATTTTTATATTCCTCTTTTTCTATGTTTTTTTTTTATTATTTATAAATTTCATGGAGTTCCTTTCATTATCTATCATCTTAATATTTTTCTCACAATTGTTAATGATTTATTATTGTGAAAGATAAAAGACGAAAAACTCTGTAGCATGCTACATACACGGACATGCCTTGTAACAACACACAACATTCTGAAGACAACATGCTTTGTTTTTTTGCAGCTTGACTTCCCTGCTTAGTCACCTTGCCTTCATCATTTAGCAATGTGTTCATCACTTTGCAACGACCCCATTTTGCAATACAATCCAGACAAGGATTCCTATGAAAAAATTGGAGAGTCAACTGAAGTTGCTCTTTGAGTTATTGCGGAAAAGGTTTGTGTTTCTGTGAATTCTTGCTTTAGTAAATTTGTTTCCACAACAAGAAAAATCATGGAACATAACAGAACTTGTTTCTATCCAATCTCAAGTTGAATGTTAGACTTGATTGTTAGCATCCGTTTCTTGTCGCCTTACAATCTACCCTGCACGAAGGTTGAACTTCCTAAGTCTAGAATATCTAATGGACCGTCCAACTTACTTCTGTTGCTTATTTTTCAGGTTGGCCTCCCTGGTTTTGATTCATTGCCTTCTGCTCTTACCGTGTTGGGCAAGCATGAACGCGCATCATACTGCAACCATTATTGGAAAAACCAATTTAAAAAGGTGTGGCTCTAGTAAAACTTACCATGTTGACCGCCATACATGAATTTAACTGAAGAGGAAAGAAAAGCCAGGGTTGTGGACTACGTAAATTAATTTGGTACCAGTTTTGCTGGCAATCCTTCTTTTTTTACACAATACTTCATTGCTCCTGTGGTTACACACATATTTAGAAGTTAATATTGACCTCGGAATCAAACAATTCATAGTGTAATTGATGGTCACCTTTACCATAAATGTTTTCAGGTTTGTGTTTTGGAGTTTACACGTGACCTATGTAGTCATAAGCAAATGGATGTAGTGTTTTCAAAGGGTGCTCCAGAGAGTATATATAATTGGTAGGTGTGGTAAACTTCTCTACAACAGTGATGATTCTGTTGTTCCTCTAACGGCTGCTGCCCGTGCCGAGCTTGAGTCGAGGTTCCAGAGGTTAGACATTAATGTGAATTGATTAAATGTTCTTACTAGTTCATGATGGTTATCTTTTGATGGTAATTTTGCTGTGTCAAGATTTGAACGAAGTGGGTGTTTCATTTTCTTACCATGTCTCCTTGCAACAGTTTTGGAGATGAAACATTGAGATGTTTAGATTAGCATTTAAAACCGTGCCCCATGGTCAACAAACTATTTCCTATGATAATGAGAACGACCTGACGTTAATTGGAAACAAATGGGTTTACTGAATATTCATCATTTTTACGTTTACTGTTGGAGACTTTCTCATCTTGTGCTTCTCATATATAATATATTGAAAATATAGTTAAAAAGCTTTAAAGTTTTCCTTGGATTTTAATTTGGGCAATTCTCCTAAATAGCACTAAAAATTTAAACTTCACTAATTTGGCATCCTCATTTAGAAGGTGACAAAAAAGGATTCATTAAAGCGAAAATGACAAAAAGAGGATCAAAGACTTATNTTAATTGGAAACAAATGGGTTTACTGAATATTCATCATTTTTACGTTTACTGTTGGAGACTTTCTCATCTTGTGCTTCTCATATATAATATATTGAAAATATAGTTAAAAAGCTTTAAAGTTTTCCTTGGATTTTAATTTGGGCAATTCTCCTAAATAGCACTAAAAAATTTAAACTTCACTAATTTGGCATCCTCATTTAGAAGGTGACAAAAAAAGGATTCATTAAAGCGAAAATGACAAAAAGAGGATCAAAGACTTATCTACCTAATTTCACGCGATAAAAAAAACCTTTCATCTCCGATCAGAAAAACCTCATCGCCGTCATCTGCGACATATCGTTGTCGGAGCTACAAATCCGTCGTTGGAATTTTTTGGGCTCAATTTCTTTGATCGTGAAAAGGTATTTTATCATCTTAGATCCAAAAAACTCAACCCCTAAATCGAAATTTTGTTTCAAAAGGGATTTCAATTTTTTTAGGGATTTCAAAAGTATTGTACCTGAAAACTGCTCGATCTCTGGATTCTCGGCGACTTTCGTCTCTTATTTCCGGTTGGTGGCGATTTCTCCACATTCGTCATGGTATGGGTTTGAAACCTAATGCCATGACGAATGTGGCAATGGCGGCAGTTTCTCCTCTGTTTCTACTAGGGTTCCTCGCCTTTTCAGTTTATGCGTCTGTGTCTTACGATAGCAGAGCCATTACCATCAATGGCAAAAGAAGAATCTCTTTCGCTTTGTCGTTTTCTATTTGGGCTTTTCGTTTTTGATTGATTTTGTAAATGAAAAGTTCATAATCCCTATGATGTTTCTTCAAGCTTCAAGAATCTTTCTGGAAATTCCAGATCGAACAATGGAATCCTCTAGGGATACACACACACACACACACTCGTGTTCTATTGTTTGTCTCAAAACCATAAATAAAAATTAGTCCTGAGGTTTATTTCCAAATCACGTGTTTACAGTTTCTATTCTATTTCTAGTGTGCTTACACTACCAGAAGACACCCGAATTTCTAACGGCGTTTCCGACGGGTTTGAAACCGACGGAATACTGAGGGCATAATAAGGGATTTCCGAGGGATTCATTTCCCTCAGAAATCGGTCGGAATATTCCGACGGATTAATAGCCGTCGGAAATCCCTCGGAATATTCCGACGGATTTCCGAGGGAATATCGACGAGTATGTATTTCCTCGGAAATCCGTCAGAAATTTCCGACAGTTATTAATCTGTCGGAATATTCTGAACGTCCGTCGGAAATCTCTCGGAAATTTCCGAGGGATTTCCGACGGCTTGAGAATATATATTCTTGCTTTGTAAATATTTCTTCTCTTGCATATATGTTTGCTTTGTTTGTAAACATATATATATATATATATATATACCTTTCCTGGCTATGAAATTTTGAAGATTCGATATGTGTGTATATATAGTTGTAGAGAACATGCAAATTAAATATTTCTCTATAAATACTTTTCCCCTCATTCACAACAAATACGGCCGTCTTTAATTTGTCACATTTGCGAAATTGTTTTCTTAAAACTTTTTTCAAAACAATGGTACGCGGAAAACTGCTCGTAAGAGAGTCATTTGTCCATCTACGGTCAAGATTAAGTCCAACCCTTGGATTTGTGACGAGGTTGAAGAGGGAAGGGCCCGCAAGTGTCAGCGAAGTTCCTCCAGCCCCAAAAAGCCAGACGTGGCTTCAACCAGCAGTGGTAGCTGGGGGCTAGGCTTGGCAAGGCAAGGGAACCAGACTCTGCAAGAATACCATGAGGAGTTCGTGCGGACTATGGGACTCTTTGGGCTTCACTGATCTGCAGCAGAATTGGTGATGATCTTTTTCCAACGACTCCGACATGACCTTCGACTGCAGCTTACCGAGATGGGACTACATGACCGTGGAGAGCGCATCAACATTGTCCTACGGAATGCTCGCCTCGCGGAGACCGAGCTCAGCCGAGTGGTTATAGACGACTCGTCCGATAGTGAAATGGAAGACGACCCATCTTTTTAGCCTATTTTCCAAATAATATGTTCTAAGCTACTCCGATCCTCCTTTTACATTAATAAAAAGAGCTTAATTTGGGGTTTTTTTTAACTTGAACTTGTTTTGGGAAATCCCGGGAATATATACTTGGAATTATAAAAAAAATTTCCGACGCTAAAATCCAAAAATCCCGGAAAGCCCTTGGAAATTTCCGACGGCTTATGGTTTTAGCCGAGAAAAACTGATTCCCCCGGCTAAAACTTGCCCGGTATCAGTTTTAGCAGAGGGAATCAGTTTTCCTCTGCTAAAACCATAAACTGAATTTCCGAGGGATTTCCGACGGTTTATGGTTTTAGCCGAGGAAAACTGATTCCCCTGGCTAAAACTGATATCGGGCAAGTTTTAGCCTGGGGAATCAGTTTTCCTCGGCTAAAACAATAAGCCGTCGGAAATCCGTCTGAAATTTCTGAGGGATTTTCGACGGTTTATGGTTTTAGCCGAGGAAAACTAAATCCCCCGGCAAAAAACAATCCCCCGGCTAAAACTTGCCCGGTATCAGTTTTAGCCGAGGGAATCAGTTTTCCTCGGCTAAAACCATAAGCCGTCGGAAATCCGTCAGAAATTTCCGAGTGATTTCCGACGGTTTATGGTTTTAGCCAAGAAAAACTGATTCCCCCGGCTAAAACTGATATCGGGCAAGTTTTAGCCGGGGGAATCAGTTTTCCTCGGCTAAAACCATAAGTCGTCGGAAATCCGTCGGAAATTTCTGAGGGATTTCCGACGGTTTATGGTTTTAGCCGGGGAAAACTGATTCCCCCGGCAAAAACTGATATCAGGCAAGTTTTAGCCAGGGTAATCAGTTTTCCTCGGCTAAAACAATAAGTCGTTGGAAATCCGTCGGAAATTTCCGAGGGATTTCCGACGATTTATGGTTTTAGCCGAGGAAAACTGATTCCCTCTGCTAAAACTGATACCGGGCAAGTTTTAGCCGGGGGAATCAGTTTTCCTCGGCTAAAACCTTAAGCCGTCGGAAATCCGTCATAAATTTTCTCGGTTTTTGCAAGGGGAATCAGTTTTCCTCGAAAATTTCCGACGGATTTCCGGTGGATTTAAGGATTTTCAGTTTTAGCCGAGACATTTTCAAATGCCTCGACTAAAACTGATTCCTTAAATCCGTCGGAAATCTGTCAAAATTTTCCGACGTATTTCCGACGGTTCAGGGTTTAAAACCTTAAATTTGCACGTTTTTAAGTGGTTAGGTCTTCGTATATGTAGAACTAACAAATATACACTAGTTTATGTGAAATATTTTCAAAAATCATACGTTTTAAACTATTTAGTTAAAACCCAGTGCAAAAACGTAAATGTCCTTAGATGTTCTATGTGTTTTTAGGAATGCTTGATATCATTTATCGATCGATTTTTATAAAATCCTAAATAATTTGTTTTGATTGGTTTTTAAAAGTTTTTCTTATAAGTATGTAACACTAATGGTTATTAAACATTAAAATTTATCAATTTTTCATTTTTAAACCCTAAACCCTGAACCCGTCGGAAATCCGTTGGAAATTTCCGACGGATTTATTAATTTTTTCCCGGGAAATTGAACCGCGTAACAAAATTCATCGAAAATTGAGGCGGTTAAATTTTTACGATTTCCGAAGGGAAACCGACGGTGCGGTCCGTCGGAAACGCGTGTAATTTTGATTTCTTCTTCTTCTCTTTCATTCTCTTCTCTCTTCTTCTTCTTCTCTTTCATTCTCTTCTTCTCTCTCCGGCGTAAATCTTCTTCTCTCCTTTCTCTTCTTTCTCTCTTCTTCTTCTCTCCTCTTCTTCTATCTTTCTCTCCGATCTCTCTTCTTCACTCTTCTTCTTCTTCCACCTCTCCTCTGCCGCCGCCGGTCAACCTCGCCGGAGATTCTCGCCGCCTCTCCTCCGCCGCCGTTCAACCTCCTCTTCCACTATGTAAGAAACCCTAAATTCTTTGTGTATATAGTATTTAGATTTTTGGATTTGTGTTTTTAGATTTAGATTGATTTGTGGAATTATATTTAGGTTTATTTGTGGATTTTCGTTTTGTGTAGTGTTAGATTGTTGCATGTGGATTTAGATTAGGTTGTTAGCTTAGGTTAATTATTTATAAATTTTAAAAAACGTTTTTGATAATTATATATATAAAAAAGGTTTTTCAAATTTTATTTATATGAAAAGTATATTTGAAAAAAGTTTTGTAAAATTTATATCTATGAAAAAATGTTTTTTATATATATGTATTTTTAAAAACGTTTTTACATTAGTTATATCTATGAAAAACATTTTTACAAAATTTATATATATATAAATGGTTTGTAAAATTTATATATATGAATAAAAAACGTTTTTTGTATATATGTATTTTATAAAACGTTTTTTAAAAATTTATATATATGAAAAATATTTTTGTTATATATATGTATTTTTTGAAAATATATTTATAAATAGAATTTATTTTATAAAATATTTTTAATAAATAAATTTTGGAAAAAAGTTTTCAATACATATATATTGTAAAAACGTTTTTCTAAAATTTATTTTATAAAAACTTTTATACAAATTTTTATATATATATTTATTTTTTTTAAACTTTTTTACAATTTTATATATATGTTTATAAGTATTTTATATGTGTTTTTAAATGTATTTATTTTATGTTTTTTTATAAAATGTATTGATTTTTTTACAAAATATTTATGATTATTTTGATATTTTTTTAAAATTATTCGGTTTTTATTGTTGTAGGTCTTACGGGCAATTCGCTAGTGACCGTGCCGGCGGTTCGAGGCCCGCTACCTCAAATCCGATCCTGGATTTTGTCCCGCCTATGGCGCCTTCACCTACTCTCGATGCAGAGAGTGTAGGTCAACCGACGATCATGACCGTCGAGGAGCTCGTTCAACAGCCGGGACGAGAATTACTCAAAGTTTTCGATCCGAAACGCCGCATCCAGAGATCTACTTGGTAATACTATGTATTTTCTTAAATAAATTTTTTTTTGATTTATTATCGTTTTTTAATTTGTTTTTTCATAGGTTTGGATACTCCGGGAATGGCATTAGCAAGTCGATTTTGAGGATGTTGCACAGCCTCCTCAAACATCCATACCCGACATATGCCGATATGCCGTCGGACGAACAAGATATGTGGTTTCGTACCTTTGCGGTAAGTGATAATTTAATTAATTGTTTGTATTATATTTTGAGATTTTGTTAACAAAGTTTATTTGTATTTCTTTTGTAGCAAGAGTTTAATTGGAAGCCTACGCTCACGAAGACGGTCGAGGTAGAATTTCACAAGGAGGCTTCAAAGCAATTCTCTTGCCACATCTGCGACTGGAAGAAGGCTTGGAAGAAGGGGAAAGATAAGCCGAAAGGCTTGAACGAGGATGTGTACAAGGGGTACGAGCCGTACTGGAAATTGCCGCAGACCGTAGCTGTATCTGAGACTCACACCAAGAACCGAAGGAGTCAACGAAATGGGAAGGGAGAAGCCGTTCACCACAACAGGGCAAAGAGCTACTTGACTACGGCCAACGAAATGGTAAGTACTTTTACATCCTTTTAGTTATTTTTTAATAAAAACGATTTTCTTTAACCGTTTTATTTATTTTGTAGACGGAGGAATTAGGCAAAGAGCCCGATCACCTTACATTGATGGAGAGGACGCACACCAACAAGAAGACGGGCCAAATTCAAGATCCAGAAGTTAGGGAGGTCATCGAAACCGTGAAGAGGGCGAAAGACGATTTGCTCACCCAGAGATCGCAGGACGATTACACCGGATCCAACGAAGTCACTCGGGCCGAGCTTAACAAGCTAGTCCTCTCGATAAGTAAAACTTATGATAATTTTAATTTAGATAATTATTTTTTAATTGAAAATCTAAAGTTTTTGAATTGTTTTTGTAGGAGTTACCGGTTAGGAAAAGTCGTCGGCCGGGGTTGGGTAAGGTTGCGACCCAATCCGCTTCTTCTTCGGCCGGTTTCTCGTTGGATGAATACCTTATCCGACAAAACGAAGAGCTCTCGGCGAAGGTCACGGTATTGGAGGACAAGCAAACGAAGTGGGCGGATTTCTTCAAGACGAAGTTCCCGCACAGGCCGCCGGATCTATTTTGATTATGTTTTTTTTAATGTAATTTCAACTTTCTAAAACTTTTAAATATTGATGTTTTGTAAGATTTTATTTATATAATTATTTTTCGTTTTTAAAAATCATTTAATTTATTTAATTTAATTAATATATAATTTAATAAATATTAATAATATATAATAAATATTAAAAAAAATTCAAATTTCTCATTACCGTCGGAAATCCCTCGGATTATGGTAGGAATTATTTCTGACGGAAAAGTCGTCGGAAATCCGTCGGTAAATTCCGAGGGATTTCCGACGGAGTGGATTCTCAAACCGTCGGAAATCCACCGACGGAATATCCCTCGGATTATCGTCGGAATTATTTCCGATGGACAAGTCGTCGGAAATCCGTCGGTAAATTGGCCGTAGGAAATTCCTTGGAAATTTCCGAGGGATTTCCGACGGATTTTCTTTTCCGACGAGATATAACGGACGGCCAAAATCCGTCGGAAATGGCCGTTTCCGACGGGATACCGACGGATTTTGCCGTCGGTTCTGGCGTGTTTTCTTGTAGTGTTAATCATATATTGACCGACAAGGTTTCAAAATATGGACCCATAAATTGTTGGTGGATTATGTACAGATTTTGTTTGTATCTCTAGTGCTTATGTCGATTGAGATCAGAGATTGATTTAGCTGACATTAGTTCTAGTTAGGAACAAGCAAGACCCTTGGATTATCTCGAAGTCGACTTCATAAATACGATCCTTTCATTCTTGCTTCACAAGCTGATCAGGTTTCCTACATTCGATATCCCCGGGTTAGGAACAAGCAAGACCCTTGGATTATTGTTACGTCGATACACCCAAGGGGAAGAGATTATGGTGTTTCAGAGCACGACCCTTTGCATGAAAACGCAATTGGTAACTTAGGTCCGATCGAGCATTCTCTTGAAGTTGATCGCGTGGTTGATTTCACCATGGAAGGGAATTACGAGGTATTTGAGGATTCTGAGGAAGAGATCGGCGAATTTGACGAGGACTCCGATTCAGCTACGTCAGATTATTCATCGGACTCGGAATAATGAATTTTATGTATTAAATTTTATTTTTCTATGTAATGTTTTCACATTTTTATGAAATAAAAACATAGTTTTCTTCCCGAAAATTATACATAAATACTAAAGTGTCACAAAATGTTTTTCTATATAATTTAATCGCAAAAAAAAAGCTAAATGTTTTTAAAACTTAGTTTTTGTCGAGGATTCAAAATTGTCTCGGCTAAAACTGAAACAGATTCAGTCAGTTCAGTTTTAGCCAAGACAAGGTATGGTTTTAGCCGGGGGATTTTTAGTTTTTGCCGAGGATTCAAAATTGTCTTGGCTAAAACTGAAACTGACTGTATTTGTCTGAAATCCCTCAGAAATTTTCGAGGGATTTCCGATGGATTCAGTCAGTTCAGTTTTAGCCGAGAAAAGGTATGGTTTTAGCCGGGGGATTTTCAGTTTTTGCCGAGGATTCAAAATTGTCTCGTCTAAAACTGAAACTGACTGTATCCGTCAGAAATCCCTCATAAATTTCCGAGGGATTTCCGACGGATTCAGTCAGTTCAGTTTTCGCTGAGACAAGGTATGGTTTTAGCCGAGGGATTTTCAGTTTTTGCCGAGGATTCAAAATTGTCTCGGCTAAAACTGAACTGATTGAATCCGTCGAAAATTTCAGCTTATGCTGAGGATTCATTTTTTTTTTAAATGCATAAAATTTGATATTTCCAACTTAAAATCCAGAAAATCTAGCGGAATTTAAACTGATTCTCTTTTGTAACTATCAGTAAATCTATATTTATGTTGTTTTGCAAATTTTGAATACACTGAATGAGTTCAAGTAACGATCATTTTGCTTCAAGAAGTTGGATGTATGAGCGAATCAATCAAACGACTAATAAGGTTTCAGAAGAATTTTTCCAAGGTTTAGAGAATTTCATGAAATTTGCGAAGAATCAATCACTGTTTTTGGAGACTAGTAAGCTTTTCTGTCCATGTATTAAATGTGGGAATGGAAAACAAGACAAAGAAGAAGTAGTGTCGAGACATTTATATAACATAGGGTTTATGCTTAACTATCGGGTTTGGAATTCTCATGGAGAAGATTGCGATATTCTAAACAATAATTTCGAGTATGAAGAAAATTTAGGAGCTGATTCTCAAACGGAGCAAGATAACCCTTATAAGGAAATGATTTCATATGCATTTGGTTTTAATAAGCTGTCGGGATTTGGTCAGAACATAGAAGAAGAGCCTAATCTCGAGGCCAACAAATTTTATGATATTTTGGAGGCGGCAAAACATCCAATATATGATGGGTATACAAAAGGCCTTTCACAACTATCCTTAGCATCTCGGTTAATGAATTTGAAGACGGATTATAATCTGCC
>PKML01046943.1:151742-195270 GCA_002933935.1 Eutrema yunnanense | reverse complement strand
ACCAATCCCAAAATTTTCTACATCCGCCCCTGACTGTAACTATGAAAATCTGAAATTAACTAAAATTACCCATAAACTTGAATTCGTCTAAATGAATTAGAGGGTTCTAAAAACAGATTTCAAAACTTATATAACTTAAAACTGAATCGAACTGATAAATAAACATCAATCTTGTTTTTATTTTATTTAATTGTTTGATAATTCTGTTATAAATAATTTGATAACAAAAATTCAGACGTGTAAACTTTAAACTTGGATCGTTGCATTTAAACATAAAATTTCTTACACATGATAACAAACTGCTATATTTCTAATTTCATATATTATGAATCTTATATAGATTTTATAGTTTATATTTCTTCTATTTTGTAGTTTCTACTTTTTCTTTTACTTTGTACTTATTTTTTCTATTTAATAGTTACTATTTTAAAAAACCTATTCTATTTTTCATTTTTTTTATTTTGTCTTCTTTAAAAAATAAATAACTAACAATATGAAGTTTTATTGATTTTGGGGTTTTTAGATCTAAGAGTAAAACAACGTGGTTTCAATTTAACCGTGGGTTTCAACGGGGTTGTAACTCCGTTTATGAGTTCCGTTTATCGACTTAACATCGTATCTTTTTGGCTCAGTCAACAAAAGTTCATGAATTAAATTTGAAGTCAGCAAAATACGATGATTTAAACGACCCACGCGATAGTTTTTGCTTTTAATGGCCAAAATTTGAAAGTTGATATTTTTTAAGATAATTTTCCCGTTTTATATTATTATACCAACAACATATATCACGATCTGATAAAAAAGAATTATCATATGTGTAATGCTCACGTTGAGTATATCCAACTTTATATAATAGAAATATATGAACTTTATATACACGTTTGTTTATGGAAGGTCAAATAGTAAGACTATATGAAGTATACTTCTCTTACTGCTAAGGGCTAACCATCACTCCACTATATGTACAAAGAAGACACAGTGTTCCATGTGATATGGCTGGAATAACTTTTTTATATTTTGTTCAACGTGATTTCACACATTAATTGTTTAAATATCTATATGTTGATTAAAGCATACATGTAAAACTAAGTAATAATGGTGACATTTCCTCTGAAATTGAAATTCCATTAATGTAGTACAAACTTATGATCCATTACTTTGATAATTGAGACACCATATATGACAAGCCATATTGAACAACTATTAATGATTGTAGATCTTAGTTTTGTTGTTCTTAGTTTTGTTGTTGTTATTATACTAATGGAAATATAATGAGCACATGATAATTGACCAGGTAAGAGTGACAGGGTTGATGACAAATGCGCCGTACATGCTGAATGTAGACTGTGACATGTATGCGAATGAAGCAGATGTTGTGCGACAATCAATGTGTATATTTTTGGAAGAATCAATGAATCCAAACCATTGTGCTTTTGTTCAACACTCTGCATTTTTCAATAACATCTTTCCTTCAGTGCGATTTCTTCCTTGCTTTTTATTTATATTTTTGATTAATTTGATTTTATTCATCAACCAGTGCTTAATCTTTGCTTTTTTATATCTTTACTTTTTTGAAATTAGTATATGGAACGGGGTATTGCGGGAATTCAAGGAGGGATATACACAGGGTCGGGATGCTTCCACACTAGAAGAATTATGTACGGCTTATCACCGGATGATTTAAAAGACGATGGAAGTCTTTCTTTAGTTGCTACAAGTAAGTACTACTTGCAAAATCATTAGAGATTGTTGTTACATCATTCTTTCATATGTTTCTTCAAAATATTATTTAAAGCAAAGTTTCATGCATATACTAAAACCAAAAAATTAAAAAATTTTAATAATTACATGTGTTGGGATTACAACCCGTAAGTCTAGGAAATCACAATTTATTATCAACTGCATTACTTTGTATCATATTTTTCCATCTTTATTTCATTATGCGATTTGGGCAAGTAGGTCAAATCTTTTGATATATAAATGTGTGTGATATATATAAAATATATAAAAGGAGAAAATAACCAAAAAATTTAGTTTTCCTTCCAAATCTAACATATCAAGTTAAAAATTTTTAAAATAGCATAAATTTAATGTGTGAAAATATTTGTTTATCCTAAATGACTTACTAACAACATTAAAAACATTATGGTGATGAATATTGAATGGTATACCACTTGATCACGTTTTTGAAAAATGATTCTTCATATACAACTAATGGTATACCATTTCATGTATCATGTTGATATTTTTTTAAAGGGAGGATTTTGACCGAGGACAATTTATCAAAAGTATTTGGAAATTCTGAAGAGATGATAAAATCGGTGGTCAGCGCATTACAAGGAAAATCAAATCCTCAACATACCCTTACAAACTCCTTAGTAGCGGCCAGAGAAGTTGGAAATTTGCATTATGAATACCAAACCAACTGGGGAAAAAATGTAATTTTCCTATAAATTTAACCATCATAATCTAAAGTCAAGCAACTATATTTTACATAATAATATGATTTGCATGTCTTTTTATAACCAAGATATTTTAGGCATTTGATCCAAAACGATCATTTTTATAATGTAAATCGTGCAGATCGGTTGGTTATACGATTCAGTTACAGAGGATGTGAACACAAGTAGTGAAATCCATTCGAGAGGATGGACTAGCTCACTCATATCTTCGGATCCACCGGCGTTTATAGGCTGTACGCCTCCGGTAGGATGGGAGGCTATGCTACGGGAGCGGCGATGTGTCACGGGCGCACTTGAAATTATCTTTAACAAACAAAGTCCGTTGATAGGAATTTTTCACCAAAAACAAAAATTCCGACAGCGATTGGCTTATCTTTCCATTTCCATGATGGGTCTAAGCACACTTCCTGTGTTCTTTTATTGTCTCATGCCTGCTTATTGCCTACTCCACAACTCTCCTTTTTTTCCCAAGGTGACTTTTTCTCTCTTAATTCATATCATATGCTATTAACATAGTTTTATTTATCTTCATATCTAAGTAATTAAAATACTAATCGTTTAATATTTTTTTGTGTTGCTTTAGGGAATTTTTTTAGGTATATACCTCACACTTGTGGTGATCCATTGTCTTTACATGCTAGAATTTACGAGCCATGATATTTTCGTAGAATTATGGAATGTCAACTTTTGCGGTGCGTTATTCAGCATCTTTGATATCACACTCAAGCTTCTTGGAATCTCGAAAACCGTGTTCATAATCACCAAAAAGACTATGCTCGATACTACGTTAGGATCCGGAGACAGACCCTCTCAACAAGAAAATGCTGGTCGAAACTCAGAAATCGACGGATTGCTTTATTTGCCGGGCACATTTATTTTGTTGGTGAATCTAGCCGCTTTTGCTTATTATTTGGTGGGCCTACTATTCCGGAGTCGCGGTGACAGTAGAGGTGGTTCGGGTTTGGCAGAGGCTTCTGGATGTACCATTATGGTTATGTTATTCCTTCCATTTCTAAAGGGTTTGTTTTATGAGGGAAAAAATGGTATCCAATCGTCTACTCTTTATAAAGCTGTCTTTTTAGCAGTTTTATTTATTGTTTTCTCTGTCGACAAGTAGTATTGTGATATGGGTTTGTTATGCATCTAAACTAAGTCTATCATGACATTGTGTCAATCAATAATGCTATTTATGCAATTTATTTTCTTAAAAATGTATTTATGTAGTTTTTGCGTGAAAAATGTTTGAAAGTATACATAACCAATTTAAGCCCAATTACCAAAATTCAAGATCAAAGCCCAAAAAAAATTAAGAAGCCCACTCGTCAACATGAATAATTGTCATCTTCCTCATATGTAAGCGACAAAGCAAGTAGCAGAAAGAAGAATGACAAACCAGTTGGAAAGAGCTGTCATTCTCTTTCGGATGTAATCGGATCCTTGTATCTAGGAATTAGGTCTAGAATGTTCTCCTTGTTGTATAAAAGGGAATGATGTGTAGCCGTTATGAATAATTAATAATACAGTGAAATTTTAGTCCAAAATCTTTCTCTTTCGTTTAATCACATGGTATCAGAAACCTCATAAACCTTCACAAGTGATGTAATGGCACATGCCCTTAATCCTATCCTTTTCCTTCTAATCTTCATGTCTCTAGTCCTGTCATTCTTAAGGTAAATGATAGCAATTATTAGCTCTGGAAGACCCAGTTTGAGTCTATTTTCGCAGTCAAAAGCTCTTTGGATTTGTCATCGGTCAAGTCACCGCTCCGACATAAACAATCACTTCCACCGTCAACAATATAGTCGCCGCAACACCAAATCCGGCGTACGAAGCCTGGATGTTCACCGACCAGTTCATCATGTCTTGGATTTTTGGTCCGCCAAACGCCAACAACTAGTCTCGCGATATTCCACATAAGCCGAATTCAGAACACTCGCCACAACAACCTATGAATTGAATTGGAGATCAGCAGCTCTTCGAGAGATAGGCATTCCTCAGTCTATGCATGCTCTACTACGCTGCGATAATCTCTCGGTTGTACACCTCACTGCAAATTCAGTCCCCCACAGTCGTTCGAAACACGTAGAGATCGGCTACTATCACTACGTTCGTGAGAGAGTCGCCCTCAGTGTTCTTGAAATTCAACATGTTCCAGTTGCGCAACAACTCGCAGACATCTTTACCAAGTCTGTGCCTCGTCAATCATTCTAGCTTGTGCGATCCAAATTGAGTGTTGGGACTCCTCCCACCATCAACTTGCAAGGGGCGGGGATGAAAGTATACAAAAAGGAAGTTGTTAGAAGAAAGTTGTTGAGAGGAAGAAGACGATGGAAAGTCGTTGTAAACTTCATTGATTATGTGAAAATGTATACAATGTTGTTCTTATATGTTGGATAAAGCCGATTTATATGAACTGTACAAGACTCAATCTCAATACATGATTAAACCAATACTTAATCAATCTAATACTCCCCCTCAAGATGACACGACGATTGATTTGACAGACATCTTGCCTATAAGAGATTGAAACTAATATGGAAACAGGGGTTTTGTAAAGACGTCTACAAGCTGCAAGTCTGTCTTGACGTGAAGAGTCTTGATCAAACCACTGATAATTCTTTCCCGAACCATGTGACAGTCGTTTTCAATGTGTTTGGTTCGTTCATGGAAGACTGGGTTATTGGCGTTATGTATGGCAGCTATTGAATCACAATAGAAAGCTACATGTTGCTTTTGATCCACCTAAAACTCCTTAAGCAGTTTGACTAACCATTCAATCTCCCTGACAGCAAGTTGCATTGCCCGATACTCTAATTCAGCAGAGGAATGTGAAAATGTGGGTTGTTTATTGGACTTCCAAGATATCAAAGATGATCCAAGAAACATACAGAAACCAGAAGTTGACCTCCTTGTATCAACGCAAGATGCCCAATCTGCATCCGTGAAATCTTTGAGGGTGAAATCTGAGTCTTCAGAGTAAAAAATACCCAATCCAATAGTTCCTTTGATGTAATGCATGACTTTATGTGCAGCACGAAGGTGAGAACTCTTTGGTGTTGAAGTAAACTGACATAGCTTATTAACTGCATATGTAATATTTGGACGAGTGATGGTTAAGTACATCAGCTTGCCCACTAATCGTCTATACACTGCGGGATCTTCAAGCAAAGGTTCATCTGAATCTTGACTAAGCTTAAAACTGGGATCCATAGGAATACAAGATGGTTTGCAAGCTAACATTCCAGTGTCCTCTAGTAGTTCTAAGGCATATTTTCTTTGAGAAACAGAGATACCTGAACTTGAACGAGCCACTTCAAGGCCAAGAAAGTATTGAAGAGTACCTAAGTCTCTGAGTTTGAAAGCTTTCGTCAAATCCTCTTTCAACTGAGTTACTTCATTGTCATCATTGCTGGCTATAACGATGTCTTCAACATAGACAAGGACAGCCACATACTTGCCATTCACATTTCTCACAAAAAGTGTGTGATCAGCTTGCGATTTCTGAAATCCCAAAGACATTAAAGTGGAACTGAATTTAAGAAACCACTGTCTTGAGGCCTGTTTGAGACCATAAAGAGACTTTCTAAGTCTGCGAACAGCATGTGGAGGCAATGTTTCCCCCTCCTTTGGTATATAGCCTGGAGGTAAAGACATGTAGATCTCCTCATCGAGATCCCCATTAAAAAAGGCAATGGAGATGTCCAATTGATGAAGACTCCATTTCTTGGCTGCAGCTACGGCCAAAAGTGTTTTGACCGTAGTCATTTTTTCTACTAGGGAAAAAGTATCAACAAAATCTACTCCTCCGCGTTGTGTGTAACCTTTTGCAACCAGTCTGGCTTTGTAACGCTCCAACCTTCCATCTGCATTGAGCTTGACTTTGTAAACCCACTTACAACCTATAACATGTTTATCTGATGGAAGAGAACATATTTCCCAAGTAGATGTTCCCTCTAAGGCATGCAATTCCTCATTCATAGCCTTTAACCAATCAGTTGATTTCTTCTCTTGACTGAAAGAGCTTGGTTCAGAATATTTTGTAACTGAACAGATGTAGGCTCTATAAGGGGTAGACAATTTGTCATAGCTCATATAATTTGACAAAGGATATTTGATACCTGAAGTTGTCAAATTATAGTAGTAGTCCTGAAGGTATGAAGGAACTTTGGTGGTTCTCTTATGTTCTGAATTATTATTGGTATCATAAACTACAGGGATAGAGCTTTCAATAGAATCATTCACAACTGCAGAAGAAGGACTCACAACTACATGAATATTGCTATTGAGATAACTACTAACATCTGTAGAATCAGATACATGATCAAAAATTGTAGGAGATGGAGCAGAGTTACCAGCAAAAGAAAATATGTTTTCATGGAATGTGACGTTCCTGGAAACACAAATATGATTTGTTTCAAGATCCAGCAGCTTGTAACCCTTGCAACCAGGTGGACATCCGAGAAAAGCACAGGCTTTAGCTCTTGGTTGAAATTTGTTTCTGTTCTTTGATGATGTGGAACTGTAGCAGAGAAAACCAAAAACACGGAGACCACTGTAATCAGGCTTCTTTGATGTTAACAGTTCAAAAGGGGACTTATCTTTCAGAAGTGGAGAAGGTAATCGATTGATGAGAAACACTGCCGTTAAAACACAATCTCCCCAATATTCTATTGGAATGTGAGACTGAAACATAAGGGATCGAACCACATTTAAAATGTGTTGGTGTTTCCTTTCGACCAGTGAATTCTGTTCCGGAGTCTCAGGACATGAATGATACGAAACGATTCCTTTAGCCTTGAATAATTCCACAAATTTTAACTCTGGTGCATTATCAGATCTTACACCTTTCACAACAACTTTGTACTGAGTTTCTACCATCTTCAAGAAGTCAGGAAACACTCTCAAAACTTCAGATTTTGTCTGGAGGAGATGTAACCATGTAACGCTTGTGTGTTCGTCCACAATCGTGAGGAAGTACCTATAACCTTCTGTAGTTGGTACTGAAAAAGGTCCCCATCTGTCAATGTGTAGAAGATCAAAATCAGTTTCATAAATATTGTTCTTGGAATGGAAGGGAAGGTGTTTTTGTTTTGCAAGGGGGCAAATAGCACAATGAAATGGACTTTTATTCCTTTGTCTTATTCCAAGTATATCTGTAAGAACATCAGTTTTGTTTACAGATGGATGTCCTAGTCTAAGATGCCATAAACCAGACTCAGTTACAATATTTGTTGAGACATAAAACTGCGAAGATGAAGATCCTGTAATGGAAGCTGCATCCAATACGTATAGGTTGGATATCTGCTCACCCTGACCAATCATCAATCCCTTGATAGGATCCTGAATCATACAAGAATCATGATCAAACATCACTCGATACCCCAAATCTTTAGTCAACTGACTGATGCTCAGAAGATTCAATCTAAAATCTGGAATATACAGAACATTGTTTAGTATAAGATGTTCATTCAGTTGAATCTTGTCTATTCCTGCAATTTTCACTCCCAATCCAGTAGGCAATGTAACTGAAGTATTCACAGCAGCAGATAGATTTATGAATAACACTACAAGAAAAAGGCACGTTGGTAGCGCAAAAAAAATGCTACCGTAGCCTTTGGTAGCGTATTTTAAAACGCTAGGTTCGCTGCAGCTACAATAGACCCCCCTCCCCTATCGTAGCATTTTTTTAAATGCTACGTTAGTCTGACCTATGATAGCGAGAATCAAATGCTATAGAAATTAGTTTCTTAGCGTCATATTCGTGTTATTATTCGATTTTTCGTATCATATTTTTAATGCTGTAATTTGTTTTATAGTGACAATTTTAAAACGCCATTGAATATTTTTTAATGGCGTTTTTGTCGTGCTGTAAGATAATCTATAGTATGAGATTAAAAATGCCATTGATTATTGTTTCATGGCATTTTTCTCGTGCTGTAACCTAAATTATGATGACAAATATAAAATGCAACGGAATATTTGTATCGTGCTATTTGTATTGCTATATATTGAGATCATATTAACTAATTACTATAATTAACACTAATTAAAGACAATTATATCATAGAATATAACTAGATTTTCCATTAAAATTCCAAAACAACAGTCATAACATACAAAACATGAAATCTTAAACAGACCATGTAACCATCAAACATAGACAAAAGCAAAACACTAGTATTTACAACAGCATCGGTACCATGTTTCTAGTCTCTACGACGAGCTTTGCCTCGTGAGGACTGTCCTTGTTCTTGTTTTGGCCTCGTGAGGACTGTCCAGGTTCTTCCTTGGCTGTTGTCTCAAGGACAGGTCGAGAGAATTTCTTTTTGCCTGGATGGTCCTCTTCGAAGCTGGTTTCTGACCTTAGCTGATGTCTTGAGCAAATACAACCAAATTTGTTGACTTAAAAGGTTTCAATGTCCTGCTACGCATTGGCACAACCATAACACCAGGTGGATACTCCTGAGATAAGAAAAATACATGTAATTGGGATTCTAACAAGATAAAGACCATAAGATGAAACCACTTTGATGAAGTAGGATGAAGAAGACAAATATAGCTAGTCTGGCAACAACAGACCTGAACAG
Source organism: Eutrema yunnanense (assembly GCA_002933935.1). Taxonomy (NCBI): domain Eukaryota; kingdom Viridiplantae; phylum Streptophyta; class Magnoliopsida; order Brassicales; family Brassicaceae; genus Eutrema; species Eutrema yunnanense. Next base: position 186,221 of record PKML01046943.1, on the reverse strand, counting down.
GCAGAGAAGGTGACAATTTCTGCTTCATACACTCATCCCCAAGTCCGAGTAGTACCAATGGTCCAACACGATCATTGCCAGGTTTTACAGCTGTAAGACAGTCAAAGCATGCTTCCATGGACATCCACTTGTAATTGTCTGCACTATAAGACAATAAACGTGTGCCTGCCTAGCTCTCTTCCTTTGCTTTGCGCTTCTCTTTTTCTTCACCATATACCGGTCATATGCCTCATCAAAAATATTTTCCACTTGCTCAGTGTATCTGTAATGTTAAAAAGACTATAAGATGATTTAACTTCACAACACAAACTTGATCAATGTATAACATTTTTTGAAACATAATTCTATAGTCTACAAAAAAGGTATGTGCTTAGCGGCCTAACCTCTGACGTTCAGAATGACATCGTCACTGTCTTTGGAGTCATCTGAACTCCATCACCATGGTCTTCGTTCTCACTGTCATTAGCGTTGCCATTATCATCTTCGTCATTGTCAACTGCCATTATATCTTTCTTTCCCTGGATATAATCAATAAATGACATTGTTACGCCTTAACAAGCTATACCGGAGTAGAACCAATTGACGCAATGAGAAACGCGAGAGAGAAAGAGAGAGAGGAGTGAGCAATTTTCCGAAACTTACCCGATTCAGGGTGGATTCTACGTCGAAATTCTTCAAATCGAACTCCTCCGAGCATGATTCAACTATAGAGACAGCAAACCCTGATATGATTCCGCCTTCCAGGATCAGTAAATCTGTTAAATCTTACGAAACAACAAATAGGGATTTTGATTATCTTTTTGTCGATAAATTAAAATCCCTAAGTCGATAGAGGAGGAAAGAGACGAAGAGGAGAAGATAAGAGGACGGCGAAGGGGGAAAAGAGAAGGTCGACGGCGGCGATAGTCGATAGAGGAGGAAAGAGACGAAAGAGACGAAGAGACGAAAGAGAAGGAGACGAATGATAAGAGGAGAAGAGGAGAATATTTATGTCCATTGGATTCAGTCTCATCAACGGTACACGTTAAAACAAAGTGCAATCCTCCTCCTTATGAAATAACCAATGAGAAATTTTGTTACTTTTATTTTTTGGTAAATTTATTTGTGGTAATTTAGTATTATAGTTTTTTATTAAATATTGATGTTTGAGGGTAAAGTTTAAGGTTTAGAATTTATAATTTAGAGTTTAGGAGTTAAGTTTTCGGATTTTGGACTTGGGGTTTTGGATTAATAAAATGATTAGATTTGTTTTTTTTTTTTAAAGTCTTTTGTATATGCGTATATTTTGTTTACGATAGAGCTTATGATTTTATGAAATTTGTTATAATTGTTGGAATATTTTTGTATATAATTTTGATGTTTAAATGTTTAAGAATTTACAATTTCAAGTTTAGAGTTTATGATCAACTAAATTCATATTAATAGAAATTATATTTCAAACGTCAAACCTCTAAACCTAAACCTCAAACCCTAAACCTTAAACCTAAACTCCAAACCCTAAGTCAAAAACTATAAACCTTAAACTTTAAAATCTTAAATCATAGAAATTAAATCATAAACTATACAAACAAAACATACAGTTATATATACATACAATATTCAAGACTTATCTTTTATTTTTCAAACAATTTTATTTATAGATTATGTTGTACGTACGCATGAGTCAATAATTTATTGTATATTCCATTAATTGGGAAATTACAATTACATTATTTCAAACTCTAAAAACCCTATTGACTAAGCAAACCCTAAACCATATACAATTAATCATACCCTAAACCTAAACCCTAAACCGAACCCCAAACCCTATACCCTAAACCCTAAACCTTCAACCTAAACCCCAAACCCTATACTCTAAACCTAAATTCCAAACCCTAAATCATAAACTTTAAACCTTAATGATACAAATTAAATCATAAACCAAAAAAACAAAACAATAACCTAAATCTTAAACGTCAATGCCCTAAACCCTAAATCAAATATTCAAGACTTAATTCTTCTTTTATGTATAATTTTAAAATTTGATGAACTAAAACTGAGAAATCCGAACTGAATTTGACGAGCTGAAACAGACGAGTTGAACTTGACGAACGGAAATTCTGAAAGATAGACAAAATATAGTTCACATAACCTAAACCCTAAACGCCAATGCCCTAAACCCTAAATCAAATATTCTCTAACCTTTCCTTTTTTATTTTATGTTCTTAATATGAAACAATAATTACGTTCTTAATATGAAACAATAAAACTAAAAAATATTTCAAACCCTATATCCTATACCCTAAACTCTAAATCAAATTCACTAACTTTTTTTTTGTATTTTGTTATAATATTTTGTATTTTGTTTTATGTTTTTAGTATTAGACAATATTTTGTTATATATTTTTTTTAATTGAGAAATAAAACAAACACTCGTTAATCCATAACAATTATTATATTTATTTATTTTGTAAACTTAATTTTTGGTATCGATATATGCAATATTACAATCTTTCTCACAATCATTATTTCAAACGAAACACATTTATATTCAATTTTTAGTTGCTCTTCTTCAATCATCCCTTGACCTGCATAAAGGTTTTCATAAGCAGAACTTGCAACATGTTCGGTTCATTAGCTGAGGCGTAAGGGCTAATGAAATCTGCCTCTATGGTTCCACTTCCTCTTTGTCCCTTCACTTTTCATAACACAATACTTAAGAGCAATCAATGGTTTGAGACCCAAAAAAAAACACAACTCAGAAACCAACCTTGTGACTTCCGGCTAGGACCACAAATGGGACGCATGCTTTTGTGCTACAAGAGCAGCCATGTTGACGCATGCTTTTGTGCTGCAAGAGCAGCCATGTTGACTGCAGAGTCAGTGATCACAGTGGTCTGCAAACCTCTGGCTATTAATTCTTTTGCTAATAGATGGCCCTGACCTAACAATAGAATTAGAAGAAAGACAATAAAAGTGATACATCTGAGTTAGATGGACACTAACTATGGTCATCATGAAACATTAGAAAAAGGAGACACCAAACCTTGGTGCACCTTCAGCGACAAATACACGAAATGATTTTTTTCTCCTTTGCAGCACACAGAAACTCGATAACTGTTCTTGAGCTACCAGTGTTAGAATCACCTCACTGACAAAAAATTTAGGCAATACAAAAGTTGTCGTCAAGGAAAGATACTGACAAACGAACATTTTGTTTCCCCATCTATTATTGCATGTTACATCTGAAGCAGGATGTAATCTGAAGATGGCTGGTTTTAGGACGGCACTGCACAACGAAGAAGAGAAAGAAGAAACATCGTCAGTGTCAAAACCAGACAATTCATTTTGCTTTTTCATAAAAGATTCACACTTACTGTATGTGGAAGTATCAAGCTGCTCAGGAAGTTCCTTAATATCAACCTCAAATCTCTCTTGTACCTGTCCACATTTGAAATTGCCACTTTACTAAATTGCCACTTTGAATATGATGGACGGTCTGTAAAAAGAAGAAGATCAAACTCCAAACCTGATTAAGAACGTCTGAATCTGAAGTTGACGCGACAAATGTGATTGCAAGACCCTTTGTTCCAAACCTACCAGCTCTTCCAACCTATACCAAATACACATGGTGCAAAAGTTCACGATCATGAGAATCGATAATAATATATATATATAAGATTTTCTGGATTTTCTTTATGAATAAGAAGAATACTTCTTACCCTGTGAAGATATGTATCAGCAGAATCTGGCATGTCGTAGTTGATAACAATGTTTACACGCTCAATGTCAATGGCTCTTCCTACCAAGTCTGTTGCCACCAGAATTCTCTTGTGCCCTTCCTTGAAACTTTTGTAGTGAGTCAACCTGTGCATATTTGATCATAAGCATTCTTAAGAATTGGTCCATGTGCAGAGGATTTAAGACCAAGTCAGGTAGGTTCAGCAGGATAATGTTTTGAAAAATTTACAAACCTCTCTTCCTGAGACATGCTAGAGTGAATGCATATCGAGGGAAAATTGCATTCAACAAGCAACTTGTTCAGCTCCTTAGCTCTATTCACGCTCTTCACAAATATGACAACTTCCAAGTAATGAAATCTTGATCTTGTGGGTATTGTGATAATCCAAGAACAATTCGTTCCTCCATTTTCGCAGCTAATGATAAACCAGCTACATATAACAATCGAATCGCCCATGATTCATATCTCTGCAACCAACAAGAAAAGAAAAGTAATTTCTTCAGTCAGATTAGGGAATCTGAAAGAGAGGATTTTCAAAGTTGGAAACTCGTCAAATCAGACAAACTTACACCGATGAATCTCCTCTTCAGAAACAGATCGAAGTATGAAATTGCAATGTATGCTTTTTGATGTTGGAATCTGAATCTCGTCCTCGTCTGAAAAAATCAAATCAGTGGAAGAAGCGATTAGAGAAAGAAGAAGACGGTTACTCAGATAATCTTCATCATTGTCTGCGATCGTTGTAGCAGCGACGAAACAGTGAGGCTGTTCAGATCTCCCAGGATTGGTCTCATCGCCGTCTTCTTCCTGTTTTAGAGAAGACTCGGATTCATGGCAGAGAAGGAGATTGGAGGGGGCGAGATTTGCCAAAAAAAAAAGTAGAATGAGGAACGTCTGTGTCGAGATATTTGCCAAACAAAAATTAGGTTGAATGAGGAAAAGGAGATATTTGCCAAAAAAAAATTTTAGTTTAGCGCATAAACAAAAATTAGCTAAGTATTTTGCCTCCAAAATTATTTCAGCTATAGTAATGATTTTTGGTTTCCCGCATAATGAAATTCTGTCCCAGCACGAATTTAATGCTACGATAGAGTTGGGATCCGATTTTGGCACTTCTGGTAGCAGTTGGTGAATTAGTGCTACAATGGTCTGCTACCAACATGCCATTTTTTTGTAGTGTAATTTCCTATCATGAGCTACGTGATGTGTTTCTCCATTGTCAACTATCCAAGATTCAGAGGACAAAACATTCCTGGTTTCTCTTAAAATTCCAACAAATCGTAGTGTAGAAGAAGAAAAAGCCATACCAGGTAATGATGTGATGGTAGCACCAGATGTAGATGCAGTGAATGTCTCTGAATCAGTTTGGAGTTGAGAATTAAAGTATGCAATAACACCCTGGATTTGGTCTTTAGTAAGAGTGGTGTTCATTCCTACAACAACATTAGTAGAAGCATTATCTGTGAATGCAAGTTGAGCAACAGCAGGTTTGATTGTAGCTGGAATCGACTGTCTCTCATTGTATGCAGATTTGTCAGCTTGGGGCTTTGCTTTGTGTTTGAACCCTGGTGGATAGCCATGAATTTTGTAGTACTTGTCAACCGTATGACCTATGTAACAACAATGAGAGCAAATAGGCATGTTCTGTTTTGAGTTGTTGTATGAAGACTAAGCTGCGTTCACAGAGGCTTGCATTGTATATGAGACTGAAACATTGAATGCAGATGCATTGTGAACTGGAACAATGTTTCTCTGACTGTGATCTTGATCCAAGAGATTGTAAATTTCAGCCAAATCATGCACGTGTTCATGATTATTTGACTTCTAATGACGGCATATGATTCATTCAAGCCATCCAAAAACATGATCACACGCGCATGTTCAGCCTTCTTATTCATGTTCCTGCAACAAGCACAATTTCGACAGAGTTTGACACAATCTGCTCCATCCAATTCATTCCATATAGTCTTCAAGGTAGTATAGTAAGTAGCAAGATCCATTGGTCCTTGTTGAAGTGACCAACTCTGTTGGGATAATTGATACGATCTTGGAAGATTCGTGAGTCAACAAATCTCTCCATATCTCTGATGCATCGTTAATACGAAGTATGCTTTTGTAAATCTGCTTCGATACTGAATTGAGAAGCCAAGAGTTGACCATACTGTTGCATCTTGACCAGATACGGAATATACGATCAGATTCATTGGAGCGCGAGTGATATATCATGGTTTTTACCCCATTTAGGCCATGATATAAGTCCTTTTATAGAGTCTTTTCTAGTGTTTTGTAGTGTTTTAGAGTCTTTTACAGGTTATAGCACGTTTGGAGAATTATTGGAAGTATTGGAGCTTTCTGGAGCAGTTGGAGCAGAAGCAGAAGATCGTGTCGCTGAGTACCTGTTTTCACGTCTAGCATCGATCGATACCCAGCACAGCAGACACGACATCGCGACTTAATGAAGAGTTGAAGAATTGCAACTTGGTCCAGAAGTCTCTGATAATTACGAGAAGACCCCAGATCATGTTTTAGGTTATAAATAGGAGTTTTACAGCCATTGTTTAGGCTAAGCTTTATTTTTCTATACTTTGGTTTTGAGACAAGTCTGATTTCCCTTCGTCCGAGATCAGATCTCAAGAACCTTTGTTATTATTCTATTGATGATTTATTCAAACATGTCTTTTGATTCAATTGCCATGTCTGAGTAGATCCACCTTAGGTTTAGGGTTTTCTCATAAAGGATTTCTTTGAATGCTAGGTTAATTATCTTATTAGGATTCACCATCTGAATTATAGTTCTTCACCTTAGGTTGTGTTCATAGCTAATTCTAGATTGACGATCTAGAACTTAGATCTTAGGAAAATTGATTAGGCACGAGAGTGCGATTAATTACCTGATAGAACCTAGGTGAGCAAATTGATTATTCGCAAAGAGATTTGGTTTAATTGATTTGTGAACATATCAAACCTGATATTAAAGCTGATTTAGGATTTAGGATTCGCAAAGAGATTTGGAATTCCTAGGATTTAGATTTAGATAGTTTTCGCAACGAGAGTTGGTTAGCTATATTTTAGTGTTTTGAGTTCAAGAACTGCGCTAAATCTGAATCCTGTTAGTTAGTTTATCTGCATTCATTGATTTCCTGAGAAAAACCCTGAGCCTATATTTCCCTGATTGATTTACAACTGTTTAATTTCTGCACTGTTTTTAATTACATTCGTTTGGCTTAGCGTAATTCGACACTTCATAATCTATTGTGTGATCTCTGTGAGTCTTCTGTGGTTCGACCCCTAGCTTTACTATAACAACTGCTTTAGTACTTTAGGGTACAAAATTGAGCATATCAGCGAGATAGATCCATCAATGAAAGCAAGTTTGTTCTTCGCATCTTAGGCTATCGTCATCGCAATTCTCCAATCATCGTAATTATTTCCATCAAGAAGTTCAGAAATGATAGAGAGACCTGGATTATCACCGTTCGTCAAGTGGTATGGTGAATGAATGCTATCCAGGTTCTCAATCGGTGAATTATGAGTCGCCATTGGTGAAATCGGAGGTTCAGGAGCTTCGGGAGATGAATCTCCACGATTTGTAGCTCGGCGAGCTGAGGCAGTAGCGCGGACTTGCGACGACCAATTCTTCGAGTAGACAACATCGGTAGAGTGTTGTTCAACGGCGGAATGACCGTGAAATCAAGAAAATTGATTGATCGGCGGAATAACCGAAGAATACGAACACATAGAAAGGAATAATCGGCGGAATGACCGAAGAATCAACGTCAATGAGCGAAAGAAAGAGAAAGAATCGTGTGAGAATTTGATTTCTCACAACTCTGATACCATGTTAGAAGAAAGTTGTTGAGAGGAAGAAGACGATGGAAAGTCGTTGTAAACTTCATTGATTATGTGAAAATGTATACAATGTTGTTCTTATATGTTGGATAAAGCCAGTTTATATGAACTGTACCAGACTCGATCTCAATACATGATTAAACCAATACTTAATCAATCTAATAGAAGTTAATATATGTGGCCACAACAAAACCAATTCAAGCCCAATTACCAGAATTCAAGATCAAAGCCCAAGACAAATTAAGAAGTCCGACAATTGTCATCTTCCTCTTCTGTAAGCGACAAATCAAGTAGCAGAAAAAAGAACGACAAACCAGCTGGACAGAGCTGTCCAATAGTACTATGTACCAAATTTGATTCTCTCTTATCATTAGATTATAGCTAGATTGTTGACATATGTAATAGGATCCTTGTATCTAGGTCTAAAATGTTCTCCATGGTGTATAAGAGGGAACGATGTGTAGCCGTTATGAATAATCAATAATACATTAAATGTTTAGTCCAAAATCTCTCTCTTTCGTTTATTCACAATGTTTTCTGGTAACACCGTATTTTTCTCCGTTTTACTATATATTTTAGAACACTTTAATAAGTGTTTCACTTGGTATTCAATGCTTTTATTACGTGTTTCGCATGTTTGCGGTTTTAAGACTCTTTTCCGGTAACTCGGGATTAAAGAGTGCATTTCGGAGCAAAGTACGTATTTGGATAAACTTGGACCGTCAAGAAGTTGCAGCTTATGAAGACCTTTTCACCGTCCGAACATCCCCAAATTTGGATACAACAAATTAGAGACAACCAGCTTTCAAATGCAAGTGGATTGGAGACAATCCAACAGTTGGATCCTTAATTATACCGAAGCACTGAAGACCGACGAAGCTGCCCGAAGAAGCAGTCCACTGCGGGTTGAGGAGCCGGACCTGCGGCCAAGCACCACTCTGCCACCCCTGGAGCCATTCCACCCGCGGCAAGAGCCCAATTCGCCGCGGCCAGAAGCAACGGACCCACGGCCAAGCCCAGTTCCGCCCAAGTTTATTTGTTTCTTAACCCGAGGCCAAAACCGTCTTTTCAAGTCAAACCCTAAAACGACCCAAGCATGTTGAAGATCTATAATTACTTTTTTTAGACTGTAATTTTGTGGAGAATTTTCTACACACTAGTTTTGCTTTCATTCTTGTACTCTTGCATTGACATTTTCGGGAGTGGTGAGAAGGTTTCTCACCGAGCTTAGTTCTTGAATTCGTGAGGCTTCTTCACCAATCTCATGTTTAATTTAATCATGTCTTTTTCAGTAGGTTTGAGTAGTTTAGATTGTTGGGTTTAAATGATTATCAAGAGGAATTCTATGTTCGATAAGGATTTCACTCGGTAAACCCTAGCCAATTTCTAGAGCTCTTCTTGTGGAAAGTTGTTAATGCATGAATCTAGTGTCATGAACTAGAGACTGATAGGGGGAGTTTAGAACCAAGAAAAGTGCTGCATCTAATCACCAACAAAGTTTATCCACAAGGCGTGCGCGTCGTAAGAATTTGAAAGTATACTTACGGAGTGCCGTGAACCTATGGACCCACTAGCAAATCACAATCTTACGCACGGCCAAAGACGAACGCTACTGGTTGAGTGAACAGATTGTCAGACGTAGGTTGTACGGGAGTAGACTACGTCATTATTATGTCCTGTTCGTGGAGTTATAATTTAGAAACACCGGTTACTAATGAGGTAGGGGACGTTTGATTGAATCGAGCATACCCCGAGATATTCCTCTCGACCCATCAACGTTTTAGAGTAGTTACAACCGTCTCTAGTAGTGTAGTTTAGAAATAGAGTCCGTAGAAGTAGTTTAGTTATCGATTTCATTAGGTTTAGGTTAGTAGTCGATTTTCTTAGGTATTAGGTTAGTCTTAGAATTTCTTAGGATTAGGTTTAGAGTCTCTTAGTGTTAGATTAGAAATTAAATTCCCCTAGATTAAATTAGCCATCGATTTCATTAGAAATAGTTTAGTAGAAATTTTCCGTTTTTCATTCTTTACAATTCTAGTTTCAAAAAGCCTATAAAAATATATTCGTTCTAGGTTTATTTACTATACAGTGTCTAAGGTCTCATAGAACAGCACCCTCTCCTTGTGGATCGATACCTCAAGTACAACAACGCACATATGTGCACTTGCAGGCTTTAAGGTTTATAAATTTAAGACCTGAAGTTTCGGTGACAGATCCGATTCGCATCAAGTTTTTGGCGCCTTTGCCGGGGAGAGATCTCTACAGTTTCTATCACACCTTAGAGGTTAGTAGAACGACTCTAGAACAAACCTTTTCTATTTGATGTTTGGTTTTGTTTTTCTTCGTTTCAGGCTTTCAAACATGAACTCGCCTCTGGAGCGAGATTGCTACTATGAGCGGGGTTACTATGACCCATCTTGCGCTCACCACTGTCATGACTCACATACTATGTGTGACTCGTTCTACATGGATCGGAAACCGGCACCGACCAACTACTCTCAAGGAAGCACAAGCCTCCTTACTACCGAGACGACCCTTTTGCATCTCCCGTTGTCAACTCTAGACAACATTCATATCATCAACGCCATCAATTCTCGGACAAGCACGTGTTCAACTCAGAGATTAGCATACGTTTGGACGCAATCAACGTCATGCTTAATCCATACCTAGATTGCCAAGTCGTGACCTAAGTGAGAAGCCAAATGACTCCCAAGAACCAAAAAACACCAAAGGAGATGAAGAAAACGAAGAACCTAACAAGTCCCCACGGACCCCTCTCACCACTGGCACGAGCTCTCCGGCCGCGGCCATCTGATGCGAATCAGATTCGTCTCCGAAACTCTAGGTCTTAGTTGTATAAACCCTAAAGCCTGCAAGTGCATATATGTGCGTTGTAGTACTTGAGGTATCGATCCACATGGAGAGGGTGCTGTTCTATGAGACCTTAAACATAGAACAAATATATTTTTATAGGGTTTTTGCAACTAGAATTGTAAAGAACGAGAAACGGAAAACTTCTACTAATCTAATCTAAGGAAATCGATGGCTACTCTAAACTAAGAGAATTTCAATTACTAAACAAATGCTAAGAGAAACTAAACATATCCTAAGAAAAACTAAAACTATCCTAACACCTAAGAAAATCGACTACTAACCTAAACCTAATGAAATAGATAACTAAACTACTTCTACGGACTCAATTGCTAAACTAAACTACTAAAGACGGTTGTAACTTATTCTAAAACGTTGCTGGGTCGAGAGGAATATCTCGGGGTATGCTCGATTCAATCAAACGGCCCCTAGCTCATCATTAGTAACCGGTGTTTCTAGATTATGACTCCACGAACATGACATAATAATGACGTAGTCTACTCCCGTATAACCTACGCCCTACAATCTATTCACTCAACCAGTAGCTTCCGTCTCTGACCGTGCGTAAGATTGTGATATGCTAGTGGGTCCATAGGTTCACGACATTCCGTAAGTATCCTTCTAAAATCTTACGACGCGCATGCCTTGTGGATGAACTTTGATGGTGATTAGATGCAACACTTCCGTGGTTCCAAACTCACCCTATCAGCCTCTAGATTGTGACACTAGATTCATGCATTAACAACTTTCCACAAGAAGAGCTCTAGAAATCGGCTAGGGTTTACCGAGTGAAATTCTTATCAAACATAGAACTCCCCTCGATAATCCTTTAAACCCAACAATCTAAACTACTCACACATACAGGAAAAAGACATAATTAAATTAAGCATAAGATTGGTGAAGAAGCCTCACGAACAAGAACTAACATCGGTGAGAAACCTCCTCACAAATCCCGAAAATCTCGATGCAAGAGTACAAGAATGAAAGCAAAATAGTGTGTAGAATGTGTCTAGGGTTGGATGCACAAATTTGTTGTCTAAAACAAGTATTTATAGGTCTTCAACATGCTTGGATTGTTTTAGAGTTTGATGGGAAAAGACGGTTTTGGCCTCAGGTGAAGAAACGGATAAACTTGGACGAAATTAGGTGTGGCAGCGGGTGAAGGGGCTCTAGTGGCGGCCGAACGGTGCTTGGCCGCGGGTCCGGCTCCTTGACCAGCAGTGGATTGCTTCTTCGGGCAGCATCATTCGTCTTCAGTGCTTCAGGTATATTTTTTAGGATCCAACCATTGGATTGTCCCCAATCCAATTGCATTTGAAAGCTGGTTGTCTATACTTTACTGTATCCAAATTTGGTGATGATCACACGGTGAAAATGTATTCTTTGATTGCAAGACTTCTTGACTGTCCAAATTTATCCAAAAACGTAATTTTGCTCCGAAATGCACTCTTTAATCCTGAGTTACCTGAAAAGAGTTTTAAAACCGCAAACATGTGAAACGCATAATAAAAGCATAGAAAACCAAGCGGAACACTTATTAAAGTGTTCTAAAATATATAGCAAAACGGGTAAAAATACGGTGTTATCACACCCCCATACTTAAACCTTGTTTGTCCTTAAACAAGACAAAGCTCAAGCTTGGAAATGATCAAACGAAAATCATACAGAACTAGAAATCTCATAGACCGTCCTTCTAAACCATAACCATCGAACTACATCAATCGCAATCTAGCCTAGAAAATTATCACTAGAATTTCTTGTAACACTAGTCCACGGTATCCGTCATACGAAATATAAACTTTCAAAATCCAAAAATCAGGTCAACTAGCTCTCTAAATTCATTAAGTATAGGCGTGAGTTTCTCATCAAAAGGATTAAACGAAGACAATCGAGGCTATGTATTAAAGGCATTTAGAGGTGAGGTTAAGAGTGTTTCAGGTTACCGTAATTTTACCGGAGGGTGCGAGATATTATGCAAAACAGCAAGAGAAGAAGGACCTATTGATCACCATAACTTCCAGTCACTTCTTCTTGCGTAAAAATGTTGTACTTCCTCCTTCTTCCGAAACAGAAGTTTTATGTCATTCCCCCATACTTAGAATATTATATGGGCTCGGAATGACATACTTCTCACAAACGAACCATGGATGCCTCATAAGTATTTTGACCAACCTAGACTCTTTTAAGGCTTTTGTTTCCTTTCCCTTTCACTTATTTTCGGTTTTTTTTGTTTGAAAGGGGAAACGCCTTTTATTGAAGTAGAGTCTTACGGGCACGAAAATTTACCATGATTTTGAGTTTCCAAGGCATAACCAAGCTCGCATCTTTGTTGAATTCACCACCACTGATCGCGTATAGTCTTCGTCTTTTCTGACTGAAAGATGTGTCGTTCCTCCCTCTTCGCGTTTTTGCACACATATGCACATAAGCCACAAAGAGAGTTGCAAGAGGTTTCAACAAAGGTTACGTTTAAGGTCGGATACCAACTAAAGATGAGCTGGCCATTCATGTACGACAAAGAGTGGTAAAAGGTGAAAGAATGTCATGAATGTATGATTCGTTATCTTTGCCTAAACCTTTGATGAGAAAATTAAGTAAAAATTTAGTCCAAATAAAATAGAGCTAGCATATTCCATCATAGAGAATCTCTACGATCTAAATTCCTCTAGAGATTTCATATTAACAGAAACTCTAGCTACCGCCTAGTCTAGAACCAAATTACGAAAGAGCATGTTACTAGAAGATAGCGTAGAAACACACTGGTCGGTTATCGTCATGGATTTCTTTCATCATTCCCTCAAAAAGTATTCCTATGCTTTTCGAAAAACTTGAAATTTTTTTAAGAAAAATGTCGAAAAATGCAAACACAAATCAAAGAAGTGGTGGTTAGTAAGGGATAGAATCCTCTCCCAGACTTAAATCACTCTATCCTCGGTGTGAAATAAATCGGGTGAGGACGAATAATAGATGTATGTAATAATTGAAAAACTTTAAGGAAAAAGAAAACTTACCTGGATGCGGTCAATAAATTTTCGAATGGAATGGTGGTGATTTAGGAATGGTAGATGATGATATGGTGATGGGAATGGATGTGGGGATGTTTGGGAATGGTTTGGAATCAATCGAGTAACGAAACAAATCGTTTGTGATCGTCAGGGGGCTGGCCGCGGGTCTTGCTTGTCCAGCCGCGGCCGAGCTTCTTTTGCGGTCAATTCCTTCCTTGCGGTGCGGGCTGGACCGAGCATCTTCGAACCGTGTCTCCATCTTTTTGTCTTTCCGGTTTTTTGATTTTTTTTTTGGGTTTTTTGGTTTTTTAGAAAACTAAAAACTAAGAAAAGAAAAAGTTAGTAGAAAAAGAAAGAAAAACTAGAAAGAAAAACGTACCTAAAATGGGCTGTCTCCCATTGAGCGCTTTTGTTTAAAGCCATTTATCTCGACGTTGGTATCAAGGTGAGCTTAGTCGTAGAAAGACAGCGTCTTACAACAAGTATTCTTTGATCTTCTTTTAGTTTCCTCGTCATGTGAATCATCACTTGTTCGTGGATCGGGATCGGTATCAAGTTCGGGATCTATCGTGTTAGAACGTCTTTCTTCTCCTTTTTTTAGTGGTATGGCAGTGTAGAACACATCTTTGTCGATGTTAGCGAATGAAGCACGTCGATTTGTCCAATCCATGATGGCTCCAACGGTAGATAAGAACGGCCATCCTAGAATTATCGGGTTTGCATCTTTCTTTCTTGTTTGGACGATGTAAAAATCGACGGGGGCTATGCAATCTCCGATTCTTATTGGCAAGTCTTGGGCAATCCCTTTTGGTGTGGCACAAGTCTCGTCGCCATGCTGATTTTTGTCCGGGTACGGTGTATGTGCTTAATACCGATACGCTTTGCGGTCGATTTTGACATGATGCTCAAGCAAGCTCCGGAATCACAAAGAACATTCTTAAATTTAACTCCACGGATGTTACAAGTGATAATGAAGTGACCTTGTTCCTCGATTTTGTGGAGACTCCTAACGGGTTTCCCGTTCATTGCATTGTCGAAAAGATCTTCTATCTCCGTTATGGACTCCTTGTTTTCACAAAATAAATGACTAATCATATGATCCATGTAAGCTCTAGCAAAAGTAGTACCTCTAGGTAGATTATTGACCACGTTGTTGAATTCCTCTAACTTCTCTCGGCTTATCTTGTTCGGGGACTCTCGGTACTTCTCGGGATGGTAGATTCAGATAGCATGGGAAGCGGCATAGGGTGTTGTTGTGCGTCTTGCTCTCATGAAATAGGCGTGAATGTCTTCCCTGCTCTCATTGCTGTATCGGAAGAAAGCGTATGTAGGTCATTTTTCCCAAACTTCTTCAAAAGAGGTGTGCATCGGATTGATTTCAAAAATCTATTAAACTCAATCAATCTCTCTCGGGTGATGCATTCTGTCCTTGGCTCTTCCGATATTGGACTTGTTGCTGGTGTTGGTGCAAACGAGCTGAAATATGATTTTTGAAAGAATAACCTCGAGTCTTCTTCTTCGGGGTATTGTCCTTCAACTTCATTGGATGATTGGGCTGATAAAACCACGTAACACGGTGCAATGAAGTCTTTTTATAGGTTGTTTGTAGGCTCATCGGAGGTTTGAGTGTCAATGTAGAATGCAGCTTGCTCAATGGAGAATGCAGCTTGCTCAAAGGGGAGAATGTCGGGATTCTAACGGTTCAAGGGGAGATGAACAAAGGCTGGCCGTGGGTCCGAGGAACGGAGGCGTGGTGGAGGGAGGCGTGGCCGCAGGCCAAGTGGGTGGAGGTGCAGCGGAAAGAGGGCTGGCCGCGGCTGGGAGGCTTGCGCCAGTGGTGAGAGGAGTCCAGGGGGACTTGCCCGATTCGTCGTCTTCTTCACCTCCTTTGGTGTGTTCTGGTTCTTGGGAGTCATTTGGCTTCTCCTCTAGGTCAGGAACATGGGCATCAAGTGTTGAATCATGCTTCTCATGATCTTTAGATAGTTCCTCCAAACAAAACTTGTTTGACTTTTGTGTGTCGGATAAGTGACTAACCGAAGCATCGGTTTCTCTAGCCTTGTATTCGAGTATGCTGAGACGATACTCGACTTCTTGAAGTTTATCATCAGTCTTCTCTCTGTACCAAGAGGAAAAGTCACTAGTCTCTTTAATCTCTTGCTTTGAATCGCGAATCTCGATGGAATTCTGAATAATGTTGTATTTTTGCTTCATTTGTTCCTCCTCCATGGTTTTTGTCTTTTCTTGAATAGCAGCAGCGTCTCTTAGAGTTTGTTCCTCAAGGATGGTGATGTGAGCATCAAGGGCATCAAACTTCTCGTTGAATTCGGTGTAGATTGTATCTAACCTTTTGTTCATGGCCGCCTTGGTCATGACTTGGCAATCGAGGTATTGATTAAGCATGATGTTGATCGCGTCCAGACGTATGCTAATCTTTGAGTTGTACATGTGCTGGTCCGAGAATTGATGGCGTTGATGGTATGAACGTTTTCTGGAGTTGACAACGGGAGACGCAAAAGGCTCGTCTTGGTAGTAAGGAGGCTCGTGGCTTCCTTGAGAGTAGTTGGTTGGTGCCGGTTTCCGATCCATGTACAACGAGTCACACACAGCATGTGAGTCGTGATGGTGGTGAGCACAAGATGGGTCATAGTAACCCCACCCGTAGTAGCAATCTCGCTTCAGAGGCGAGTTCATGTTTCAAAGACTGAAACGAAGAAAAACAAAACCAAAAATCAAATAGCAAAAGTTTGTTCTAGAGTCGTTTTACTAACCTCTAAGGTGTGATAGAAGTTGTAGCGATCTCTCCCCAGCAACGGCGCCAAAAACTTGATGTGAATCGGATTCGTCTCCGAAACTTCAGGTCTTAAATTTATAAACCTTAAAGCCAGCAAGCAAGTGCACAGATGTGCGTTGTAGTACTTGAGGTATCGATACACAGGGAGAGGGTGCTGTTCTATGAGACCTTAGACACTGTATAGTAAATAAACCTAGAACGAATATATTTCTATAGGGTTTTTGTAACTAGAATTGTAAAGAACGAGAAACGGAAAACTTCTACTAATCTAATCTAAGGAAATCGATAGCTACTCTAAACTAAAGGAATTTCAACTACTAACCTAATGCTAAGTGAAACTAAACATATCCTAAGAAAAAGTAAAACTATCCTAACACCTAAGAAAATCGACTACTAACCTAAACCTAATGAAATCGATAACTAAACTACTTATACAGACTCAATTGCTAAACTAAACTACTAAAGACGGTTGTAAATTATTCTAAAATATTGCTGGGTCGAGAGGAATATCTCGGGGTATGCTCGATTCAATCAAACGGCCCCTGTTGATTCTGAAAATCACTTGTTCTAATCTCGTTTATTGATTAAACTCGGCGGAGTTACAAGATTGCTAGATCGTAAAAAGATGACTTGCGAACTAAGAAGGTTAAAAGCTAAAGTCTCAGTTCTCTGCCTCTTAGGTCTCGCAGATGATTGTGGATGCCTTGAATTGTGGCGAGAGTCCTCCTATTTATAAGGTTCTGATTCGGCCTAAATCGAGGGGATTTACTTTTCCTAGTTTCATTAGGATAGGAAAATCTTCATTTTCTCCCAACAAAATCGGGAAAGATTCCGCAATTCTTGGAAGTCGGCTTGTTTAGCGACAAGTTGGGCTTTAGGCCGAGCTCGGCCCGTTGGATACGATCATGGGCCTTCTTCGCTTGGTTCGACCCATCGTAGACTAGAATCAATTGGGCCGGTCTTGGTTCAAACATGGTTAAACTAGGGAGTGCTAAACTAATCTTTTACAATAAGTCCCCCCTTAGTTCGGCAAAGGAGTATGTTTGAGTTTGGCGAATTTCATGGAGAATTCTTTAGCCCGGTTGGAGTTGAGATCGGCATCTTGCTTTGATCGACTTTGGTCTATATATATATATATATATATATATATTTTATAGATGACCTCGGCGAATCTTTGAGTTCGGCGAGTCTTCCTTGAGAAGACATATCGCTTCGGTTTCTGTAACTGTTGCGGGAATCAAGGGATTTTGTCATGATTATTTCTCTCTCTATATATTCCCTTGACTCTTCGGTTCTCCTCATTTCTCTACTCGTAAAGGTAACCCATTTCTTCTTTATCTCTCTCTAATTCTTGCTTTCTTTTTCCTAGGGTTTTACTTATTTATTTATCGGATTTTGTAATCGGATTTCGACGACTTCTACGGCGAGTTCCTTTGATTTGTTTGAAGATCTTCGGTTTTCGGGCCACTCTTGCCTGCTTCTCGTGATTTTCTGATTTATTTTCTTCTCATCATTTGCGACTCTTAATCTATCCTTCATGGTTATCTCTTGTCGAAAACCTTAATCGTTGATTTTAGCGATGGATGACCAAGCGGATGTTCCTCAACTGGTTCGTCGCAGCTCGCGCCGTGCAGGATTTAACGATGTCATTCCGTCTCAGACGCCAGTTCCCGGTTTTTGCGACATGGATAGTGTCGAAGCCGAGGCCCAAAGACGTTCTCCCGGGGAGACGAATCCGGCAGCGACTGTTAACATGCCGATGCATGTCGATCGAGGAGATGGTATTGGCAATGATCTTCTTGTAGCCGACGAATCTCGGCTTGTTGATGCGGAGAGGCTCTTCTTGTCTAGGAAAGTTGGCGATGATACGGCCAAATCGAGTAATCCCCGACCTCGGGTCCGTCCTCCTCACGTTGAAGCTCAAATTCAATACGACGTGGAGATTGCTACCGAACTGGCGAGGTTGGATGTTGAACAAAAGAGAATGGAAGATAAGCAGATCCGACGTGACCCGGCTATTGCTTCTCAACTTGATGAGGATGATATGATCCCTGCTCGGTAACAAGTTGAGACATCAGGTCGAGATGCTGTTCCGACCAATCCTTTAGAGGGCAACCTAGAAAGAAATCCCTGAACTCCGTTGATTCCCCTGGTAGTGCGGCCACTAACTGTCGGGCCGACTTGCTTATCGATTGATGGGATTGACGAGCTGATCGGGTCCTTCCCTTTCTCGGGTGCAATAACTGTTACGCTTTCGGATAGCCACAAACGACTATGGGATGCTCCAAAGGGGCATGTTTGTGTTTATGAGGCTTGGTTCAAGGCGTGCGGGCTCTGTTTTCCCTTACCCAAACTGCTTTTTGACTACTGTAGTAGACGGCTCGCCGCGATTTGTTAGCTCTACTCGGCAAGTAAGGTTAACTTAATTGGGCTCCCTGGGATCTAAACTCGGCATTCCGGTCATTGCTCAGATGATTGAAGAACTCACCTCGGTCAATATAGATGAGGCCAAGCCTTGGTATTTTTTGGTAAATATGAAGCCGAGCTATGACATAATTACCGGCCCAAAACCTAGCAAAATTCAGGATTGGGAGACGAAAAGCTTTTTCGTCAAAGTTGACTCCGCTTATGTGTCCACCTCGGGAATTGGTTATAGGAGGACGTGGAACCAAAATATTGGTAGTTATTCGTCTTGCAATAATGAGGCTGCGTATTTTACTCTTGTTTTAATATGTCTCTTCTTTTGTTCGGAACCCTACTTATCGCCGTGTCTCCGATCAATGGAAGGCGGTTGCAGATCGGTTTAGAGAGTTAGGGAGAATTCGCTGGCCAGACATCCACCGAGCTCGCCTTGCGAAGAATAGATCGCAGCGTTCCAGTGCTGGTTAGTCTCAAAATTCTTTAAGTAAACAGATTTTAGTCTTATTTTATCTTTTTCTCAAGTTTGTTATGCTCGCGCAGCTCCTCGGGAATCTTCATCCAGGATGCCACCTCGACGAAAGTTTCTCACCGTCCCAGATTATTCGTCCATCCTTGACAATTCCATACTCCCCTCGACGCAGAGGACTGTCAACGTTCCTCCCGAGACCATCCCAGTTAACCAGGATATCTCACCAACCGTCGGGGAGAATGACGAAGTCAACCCGAAATCGCGAGTCGATGATACCGTCCCGTCCACTTATCTGGACAACACCGATTAGACTGCTAGGCCTGAATCGGTTATCCGCACTGTCGCGGTGCTTCTGGACTCCGACTTGAGAGTCCACGAAACCGGTGTTGGTGGGGATGATGAGCCATCAGACTGTTCGAGAAAAAGAAAAGCCCCACCAGGTCAGTTTATCTGGCTCTCGAGGTCACCTTAGGGGGGAGGAGAGAGATGATGCTACTCTCATTGCTTATACTCCCGAAGCGGTCCTGGAAGAGAGGACTGATCCGGCCGTTGTTGTCGCTGCTCAGGGGAAACGCAAGAAAAGGAGGTCCTTGGCCGCGGGACATGCCAATGCGGTGCTTTTTAATTATAGTAAGGACTCGCCTCTCATTAACGACACAACGTCCTAGGCCGAGGTGTTTCATCAGTTCAAGCTCGGAAGCCGCGGTACTCCAACACTGGATGATCTCCCGGAGAAGGAGAAGTATTTGGAACTTGCTCGGTCGAAGGCTCGGGTAAGCCGTTGCTCAAAAAGATTATCTTCGTTTTCATGCACATATTTCTCGTGTTGTCTAATTATTTCTTCTTTCTAGGTCGAAGCGCAGACGAACGATATTATCCGGTCGTTGGACCGTAAGTGTAAATCCGCAGCTCGGGATGCCGAGAAAGCCGAGAAGCTAAGAGGGGATTTGGCTGTTGCTAATGCCAAGGTCTCCCAACTTAAGGAGGGAGCTGCTTCGAAGGATCAGGAGCTCGAAGCCCTTCGTGCTGAGAACGAGAAAATTAAAGCCAAGGTGCTCGATGCCAATGACGCTCTTAGCCACATGACCATCGAGAAACGGAAGGTTGAAATTGATGGTAAGGCTAAGAGGAAGAGGCTAAGGGCATCTCGGGATGATTGGGTAGGCGCGGAGAGGGGCCTCCGGAAGGAGATGGAGGATAAGGTGAACGCCCGCCTCCAAAAGATAAAAAGCTAGATCGATGAGCTTGAAGCGGCGAATAAACGGCAGCTCATTTTTGGTCAAGTCACGGGCACGAAAAAGTGCTTAGATCGGCTTGTGAGCAGAGGAACGCTCATTCCTCCGGAGACGCTTGATCATTACACGACTGTGGAGAAGGACATGACGGCTGATATGCAATCTTTGGAGCTTGTAGAGCTTGAAGACGGGGAATTCAAGATGTCAGCGATCTCCCTCAGCGGCATTCCCCAGGGTCCTCATCTCGGTGCTGTTGGAACCGAAGTGTCGGCCGACCTCGATGAATGGGGGTCAATGGCTTCGAGCATCTGTCCTGCGATGTCTGAGGAGCTGATGTCTGAGGAGCTCAGAGACCGCCAGTCCCCTTAAGTTCCCTTATTATGTTTTGTGTGTTTTTTTTATATATGCCTAATAAG
The DNA here is from genome assembly GCA_002933935.1 of Eutrema yunnanense. Classification (NCBI taxonomy): domain Eukaryota; kingdom Viridiplantae; phylum Streptophyta; class Magnoliopsida; order Brassicales; family Brassicaceae; genus Eutrema; species Eutrema yunnanense. The sequence goes on along the minus strand of PKML01046943.1, from coordinate 165,440 downwards.
GCTTTAAACTGCATGTGGGGGCATTTTTGTAATTTGTACTTTGTTTGTCCAAGGGGGCTTTTAAACCTTTACCTTAAGAAATACAATGAGTTATGTTTGGTCGATTTTGACTTTGAATTATTGATTTTGGTTTGTGCGAGTTTTCTTTGTAAAGTTGTAAAATGATACAATCTTCTCGAATTCACTAACGTTCTACAATTGGTGCCGTACTCAATACGGTCTTATCCTGGGCGCATTAGTTAAAGTCGGCTTTCGATCAACCTGAGATCGGCGATCGTTTGGAGATCGACGATCGTTTGGAGATCGGCTTATAGGTTTGCTGTTGTTAAGAAATCGGCTTATATAGTTTGTGACTGTTGAGAAATCAGCTTATCAAATTTGCAATTTTTGTGAAATTGGCTTAGCTTTTGCGGGAATGTGTCGTTCGGCTTCAACCCGAGAGCTCGGCATGAGACTGCGAAGATTTGCTCATCTCAAGATACTTCGGGTCCTAAGATCGAATCCGACTGCGAGATGATTCGGCTTACTTTAGTTCGGATGGTTTGAGGATGTGTTCGAATGCGGGAAATGTCCCGGCTTTTGCGAGATGGATCTCGGCTTTATAATTATTTGTATCCCTGAGGAGTACTATCGATCATCTGGCCAGGACGCCGATGTGTGAAACCGCGATGGTTTTAGGTCTGAACTAAAGAGCTCAGTTTTGCTTCATTGGCTTCGTGATCAAAAGATGTGAATCTTTTGACGAAGTGTGATGGTTCGGTTTACTTTTAGTCGCTTTTAGACATGTGTCTAAGAGAGTTTGGTTTGGGGAGATACGAACTAAATGAGTTCGGCGACCTCGGTTGGCTCAGCTTTTATGAGTTTTCAATTTTGACTTCTGAAAGGTGCGAACTTTGTAGAATTCGGCGAGCTGCAGTAGCTCGGCTTTAAGACTTTTCATAAGTAAAGAATTTTTATTAAAGTCATAGCTGAACCCGGTGTGGGATGCCTACGTACCCTCCAAAGAGGGATTAAGCCAATAGTAAGTGGCCTTCTTGATTTTTAAAGCCAAATAGCGACCTTCGGAATGGTTTCCACCGTCTTCATCGTGTACTTTACTCATGATTGTGTGAATATTTTTCTCGGTAACACATTTTAAAAGGACGCCTGATGCACTCCATCAGAAGAGTTCACCATTGTGAATGACGGAATGGGCATACCGCATTTTAAGTCGCCGAGCTTCCCAACGATCGGTTGGGACCGTTCCTTCGGAGATGTACGTCTTGATCTCGATAGTCCAGTCTTCAGATTCTTGTTTATCTTCTGCCTCAATGCCTATAGGAGCGTGGAGACCTTCCGATATTTCGTCTTCCTCGGATTGATCTCGGAGGCCGGGGTAGCCCGGAACGTGTCTGGTTTCCGTGTTCTCGCTGAACTCGGGGAGCGATCGATCGCTGGTGTTGCATTGGTTTGAATTGATGACAGGGCAGATCTCGTAATCACGCCTTCGTGTGGTTACATTACAGGTCGCGATTGGTTCGATGCTCGATCGTGGGATGGTTTCGATCGGGATGGTTCGTCGGAGATGAGGATATGAGCTTGATGTCAAGGTCGCGAGTGCATCAGCTGTGGTATTTTCTCCTCGAGGTATCTTAGTGAGGTCGAAGGTTTGGAACTCGGCTTCGAGCTCCTTTACCAATTTCGAATATGCATCCATGTGATCGTTCTTTGCGTTGTATTTACCACTGAATTGGCTGGCGACAAGTTGCGAATCGCATAACGCCTGTATGTGTTTTTTTCCGATTGCCTTGGCCAATCGTAGTCCGGCTATAAGCGCTTCATATTCTGCTTTGTTATTTGAGGCCTGAAATTCCAGTCGGAAAGATTGTTCAAAGATTTCTCCTTTCGTAGATTGAAGGCGTATACCGACCCCAGAACCTTTGTGTGACGATGAGCCATCAACGTGAAGGAGCCATTTTTCTGTTCATGGGAGCTCGATGACTGTCAACTCTCATGGTAGCTCGATGAGGAAATCAGTTAAAAGATTGGGTCGGACTGTGCAAGATTGTCCGCAAAGGCTGATTGGTGAGAACTACGATCGAATGGGATTGAAAGTAAGGACACAGTTTCTGAGCTACGATGATTACGGCAAGTGCGAGTTTCTCGAGTGTTGGGTATTTTGTTTCGGCATCGTTGAAAGACTTTCTGATTTAGAAGATGGGTTTTTGCTTTCCTCAATCTTCTCGAACTAAGGCTCCGCTTATGGCTAAGGCCGAGACTGCGATATATAATTAGAGAGTTTCCCCGTCTTCGGGCTTAGCTAGGAGAGGCAGAGTTGACAAGTATTCTTTGAGCGGTTTGAATGATGCTTCGTACTTGTCATCCCATTCTAGATCTTTGTTACCGCATAGTAGCTGATAGAAAGGTAGGCACTTATCCGTAGATCGGGAGATGAGTCTGTTGAGTGCGGCAATCGACCTGTTTGCTTTTGGACTTCTCGTTTTGTATTTGGTGAAGGTAGGTAAACGATTGCCGAGATCTGCTTGGCATTAGCTTCGATTCCCCTCTGAGTGACAATATAGCCAAGGAACTCGCCGGATGTGACCCCGAATGTGCATTTGATGGGGTTGAGCTTCATGCCGTATTAGTTCAGAATGTCGAAGCACGTGTTGAGATGTCCGACATGATCCTTGGCGATGAGAGATTTTACGAGAATATCATTGATTTAAACTTCATTGTTCGCCCGAGCTGGCTGGCGAACATGCGATTGACGAGCCTTTGGTAAGTACCGCCGGCGTTTTTCAAGCCGAAAGGCATAACTTTGTAGCAATAGATGCCCCGATCTGTGATGAATGACGTTTTTTCGCGATCGTCAGGATGCATGAGGATCTGGTTGTAACCGGAGAAGGTATCCATGAAGGAGAGGAGCTCGTGACCAATCTGTCAATATGCGGGATTGGAAAGCTATCTTTCGGGCATTCTTTATTGAGGTCGGTAAAGTCAACGCATATTCTCCATTTACCGTTCTTCTTTTTGAAAATGATGGGGTTAGCCCGCCAATCAGGATATCTGACTTCGGTTAATGACCCTGCCCCGAGTAGTCTCTCTACCTCGTCGTTCACAGCTTGAGCCTTTTCAGGACCGAACTTCCATCTTTTCTGCTTGATTGTTTTGAACGTCGGGTCGATGGAGAGTTTGTGACAAGCGATTTGTGGATCAATCCCGGGCATGTCGTTGATGTACCATGCAAAGGTAGACACATTTTTCTTGAGGAAACGGATGAGGTCGCTCTTGATCTTCTCGTCTAGCTTGGCCCCTATTCTGACGCGCTTCTCAAGGTCGATATCGTCAATGCTGACCTGAATGACCGACTCTCGATTCGGTAGATCGGGGTCATTGTTCTTGTTGAGCAAGTCGGTTGGAGTTGAACCGATTACACACGTGCGAGGTGCAGTTCTGAGTTTGCATTCTTGCAAGGCGCATAGGCGGGACATCGATTGATTACCCCTAAGAGTGAAGATGCCATGTTTCGTAGGGAACTTGACGCATTGATGGTAAGTTGAAGGAATGGCATTCATTGCGAATAGTCACGGTGTCCCGAGTATGACAATATAGATTGCTGGTTTGTTCAAGACCAAGAATTTCATTATTCTCATCGTTCCGCCGACGTATAGCGGTATCTTGATTGTCCCGCAGTCATAATTTGTTCTCTAGAAAAACCGGTCAGGGGTTCGATGTATGGTTTGATTTCGGAATTCGTGATATCCATGTCTTTTAAAGTCTATTTAAAGATAACATTGATCGAGCTGCCGGTGTCGACCATGACTCGTTCAACAGTCACGTCGCCAATGAGCATCTCGACGACTAGCAGATCGTTTTGGGGCATGTGGAGTCTGATTCTATCGGCTTCTGTGAAAGTTATTGGCATGCCGTTCTCTTGAACTCGGTTGTCTCGCTTTGATTGCTTCGTGGCTGTGCTCTTTGATGGTCCGAACTGAATAATTGGAAGGCTCGATCGTGCCCATGATCATATGAACCAGCTTCCGAGCTTTCGGGGCCGTTTGATTGTCGGATTGGTCCTCACGATCTCGTTTTGGCATGTCGTTATCGGTGTTGGGGTCCTCCTTTGCTTCGAAGTAACAAATCCCTGAGGTGTCGGCATTCCTCGGTGCTATATGGCCTTTCCTTTTGTGGAATTTGCAGTATGATTCGGCATTGTTTGCTAGTTCCTATGGATCGTCTTGCTGTTCTTCCGGTTTGACCCAGGTGTTCCATGGTTGTTGCGGGGGGGATATCGCTTACTTGGTGCGTTGTAAGTCGTTCCTCGTACAGAGAGTCTATTTGGCGATAAGAGATTTTACAGAGAGTCTATTTGGCGATCGAGCATCAGAGGAATGACTTTGAGCTGAAACCTGCGTACTACACTCTTGTGGGTCAGCACCCTTTTCATGGTCTTTACAATGAACATCCCATGGACCATATTGAGAGGATTGAGGATTTGGTCACTAGCATCAAAAGCAATGGAGTGTCCTATGATTACCTCTTCTGCAAGCTCTTCCCATACTCTCTTGGTGGAGATGCAACTTACTGGCTGAAGCAGTTACCTCCTGGATCAATGACTACTTGGGAAGAGACTAAGTTTGCTTTCCTGAACAACTTCTATGATGATGCACGATCCGAGGATCTCATGAACAATGTTTCTCAGTTTTCACATGGACCGACTGAGGCACTCAAGGCTGCTTGGATTCGTTTTAGGTCATATCAGAGAGATTGCCCGCACCATGGTTTCACTCAGGTTCAGCTGCTGGGAACTTTCTATAGAGGAGTCGATTGGAGGTATCAGATGTCCTTAGATGCTGCAAGTAATGGGAATTTCAACACCAAATATCCCGACGATGCCTATGTGCTTATTGAGAACTTGGTTTCTAGCAATAGTACCAAGAATGCAGACATGGAGCGCAAGAAGCAAGCTGGTAACTTGGATTGCAGTCAGATTGCCGAGGTGAATGCTAAGTTAGATTCAATGCACAATTTGTTGATGGGTGATATGCTCAAATTAATACCCTGACAGTACTAAAGCAGTAGTCGTAGTATAGCTAGGGATCGAATCCACAAAGATTCAAGGAAACACACAATAGATTCTAGATGTTAAATTACGCTAAGTGATCCACGGTATTGAAAGCAATTACGTAATTTAAAAGCGTTGTATACCAATGGAGAGAAAATAGGCCCAGGGTAATTCTCAGGAAATCAATGAATGCGGCTAAATTAACTAACAGGATTCAGATTAAGCACGGTTCTTGAACTCAAATCACTAAAATATAGCTAACCAACTCTCGTTGCGAAAACTATCTAATTCTAAATCCTAGGAATTCCAAATCTCTTTGCGAATCCTAAAGTCTAAATCAGCTTAAAAATCAGGTTTGATATGTTCACAAATCGATTAAACCAAATCTCTTTGCGAATAATCAATTTGCTCACCCTAAGTTCTATCAGGTAATTAATCGCACTCTGGTGCCTAATCAATTATCCTAATATCTAAATTCCAGATTCGCCAACCTAGAATTAGCTTTGAGAACAACCTTTGGTGAAGAACTAATTCAGATGGTGAATCCTAAACAGATAATCAACCTAGCATTCAAAGAAATCCTTTATGAGAAAACCCTAAACCTAAAGTGGATCTACTCAGACATGGAGAATGAAGCAATCAACATAACTGAATAAATCATCAATAAAATAGAAAGTAACAAGAGGTTTTGAGATCTGATCTCGGACGAAGGGAGATTCAGACTTGTCTCTCTCAACCCAAAGTAAAATCAAGCATAAAACAAAGCATAGCCAACAAAGTGGCTGTAAAATCCTTATATATAACCTAAAACACGAATTGGGGCTTCTTGTAATTATTAAAGACTTCTGGGCACTTTTGAAATTCTTCAAGTCTTGGAATACTCGCGGGTCGTGTCTTGCTGCGACGGGTATCGATCGATACTAGCCAGTATCGATCGATACCAAGGCTTCATATCGGGTTCTCAGCGACACGAACTTCTGCTTTGCTCCAAATGCTCCATAAAGCTCTGATAATTTCAATTATGCTCCAAACGTGCTAAGACCTGTAAAAGACTCTAAAAGACAACAAAACACTAGAAAGACTCTATAAAATGACTTATATCATGGCTTAAACAGGGTAAAAACCATGATATATCAACTCCCCCAGACTTAGCATTTGCTTGCCCTCAAGCAAATAGAAGACTAAACTAGAGAAAGAGGTTTGAAAACACGGAGATTCACCTGTGCACGAACTATCGAAATGACCCTTTTCGCAAGTATCCAAATGTCACCAAATCAGCTTTTGATCTAACCACCATGTACTTCTCCGTAGACATTCCCAGCTTTCCCAGACTCCACACATTATCCCACAGCATTGTTCAAGTAAAGCCCTCATCGCCAGTTTCATCGCTGCAGCTAATGTTCAAGAACCTTCTAGATACTTTACCAAACGATATCATGACAAGGAACCACCCTTTTTCACACTCTTTGTATCACTTTCTCTCCCCCAGACTTATTTCTTATTATGTTCTTTCTTTTATTTTCAGCTTTGCATATACACATCAAGGTATGAGACGCGAGTATTGATAGTGTTAGCCACCGAATCCCCGGTTCTTCCCTTTCAATGTATCAAAGGATGTAGGCGAATAATGGCATCATAGGAAAATCCTAGCCTCGCTTCCAATCCTTTCTGTGATCATTCCCTCTCAAGCAGAATAATGGGATCGCTGGAAATTTTCGTTTTTCTCGTTTATCCTAGGCCAAGGGGCTCTACATGCGATGTTAGGGGCCGCAGGATCAGTGGGCGGTAGTGAAGGCCCTGTCTCTGGCATNAGAATAATGGGATCGCTGGAAATTTTCCTAGCCCTCTACTCAGAAGAAAATCATTTCATCTTTTATGCTCTTATTTATCAACTTATAACAGGGGAGAGAGATACCATAACTCTAAACACATGGGTTCCTTTGTCAGATATGGATGATGAATCAAGCTCTATGAACACTAACCACATTGATGAAGTGCAAAATTTTGGCTCAGGCTTCAAAAGAACTCTGCTGGAGAGATGGATGTTTTCTAGTCAACTGGTCAGTCCTTGGATTTTTCATTAGTCGATCTAGAACTGATCCTGTAACACTGTGTACTCAGAAACAAAACCACATCAATAGGTTCAGGCACATGATCATCATCTCCAACAAGTTTGACTCAATAAAACAATTTTGACTCGATAAAAACGATTGACTCTTAGAAAAACAAACACAATGTCAGCAGACACCTCCCCCAGACTTGAACAACACTGTTCCCAGTGTTATCTAGCCTAGAGTTGGTGAAAGGAAACAAATGAGCTGAGTGGATTATGAAAATTAGGAACCGTACCTGTACATGGTATCGATCGATACTAGGCAGTATCGATCGATACTCGCTGCATGTCGACACACTAATTTAAAAATCAGCGGTGTCGAGTCGTTTAACCAGAGAAAGCGTTCCATAGTGTTAGATGTTAGCACTGTTAGGGACACTCAAAAACAGGTTAAAAGCAACATGGTAGATCAAACATAAATCCAAAGAAGTTCAAGTGCAAAAACAAACACTGACATAAGTTCAACAGAAAAAGAAAAAGAAAAGAAAAATGAACCAGATAGAACAAAGGACTAATCCTCATCAGAATCATCATCTCCAGCGGTGTGAGATGGTCCTTCTCCGGATGGTGATCGCGGGCGAGATGGAGCAATGCAACCGCAACGAGAGAGAGTCGAAATCGCGTTCCAGATGCTCTGGAAACTCTCAACCACGTACCTCTGAAATGTGTCAGTATCCATCGGAATCTCAGGTGGTGGAGCGAAAGTACTTGCAGAAGATGGATGATGACGCGCATGTCGAGATCGACCTCCAGCAAGGTCAGGTACCTGCTCATCCTCAGCAGTAGCAGGAGCTCTTGTGGCAGGTGCACGACGTCGAGTAACAGGAGCAGCTATCAATAGATCCTCAGCAGGCTCAAAACGCAGCTGCTGTGGAGTGTCACCAATGTCTGTCAGCCCTCTGTTGGGCAGCTGAACCAGAAAATCTCCACCAAATGTAGAGAAATACCAACTTTGCTGAGGTTTCAGCCACCTCAGGTTCTGCAAATGCTGCTCATCCATGTAAAGACGCATAGTAGAGATGGAGCAGCTCTTGGTACTGATCCCAAAGTCCTGGAAGATAGGAGTGAGAAGACTCCCAACAGACTCGGTCTTCCTGGCTGTGCCTCTCGTGCTCTTGCCTACAAAAGGCTTGGTCTTCGAGGAGACCAAGTGATGTCCAAACACAGCTCCTAGGTTGACCTCTGTAAGCTCATGCCACTCATAGTCCTCTCCTGGGATGACGTCTCTAATAGCCAAGGCCAGCACCAAAAGCTCAGAGACTCTCATCTTGTTGGGCTCCATCTTGCACAGAAAGGTGTTGCTCAGAATCCTAAACAAGCAACGCATGACAGGGTGACGTACATCCATCTGGGTGGATGTCCTAGAGTGATAGACACCAGTCCCAAAATGCGCCCAGAAGCTGTGCACGTCAGGGTGTGATGCTGGAAGCGCAACTCTCCTAAAGGCTCTCTGAAAGCCATAGATATCACATAAGTCGGGGATGGACAGCCTGTACCTCACTCTGCGAATCATGAAAGTCAAGATACCCTCCTGTGCGTTTTTGAGAACCTCGTCTCTGTAGTAGACGCGAACTGTCGCCATGAACTGACGAACCAAGTCAGGGAATATATCGTACTGCTGTGTGGCAAGAGTACCTACACCAATCCTCCCAAGTAGACACTGGAGCTCGCCATCTATACCCAAACAACGCATGGCAACTCCATCAACGAATCGAGTGGGCTGCACATCAATGCCAAGTCAGCCGTTATAATGCAACGTATCGTAGTCATCCCAGTCGTCAGAGATGGGTCTGTAGATGCAGTCCGTGCTCTCAGGGATTTCCCTGTTCGTTCCTTCCCAAACTCTAGTGCAAGGAATCCTGGCTTTCTCGTTTATCCTAGGCCAAGGGGCTCTACATGCGATGTTAGGGGCCGCAGGATCAGTGGGCGGTAGTGAAGGCCCTGTCTCTGGCATTGGTGGGATTTCGCGCAGAGAACCGTGTGGAACCTCAATGCGTTTCGAAGCTCCATCAACCTGCACTTTGTAGAGGTCATCGCGTAGGCAACCGTGCACTTTGCCCATCCGCCAATGTCTTCCGTCCCAAATCTTGACACGTTGAAACATGTGGTATTCCTTTGGGCGCGGGTTGGAGCTTGATGCATCATCCGTGCGGTTTCTCTTGCGAGTATGCATCTGCAATCAAAGACACAAAACATATTAACAATAGCATAAAATTTCACAAAGTCTCATCTCTACACGTAGAGTATCGATCGATACCATTAGGGTATCGATCGATACACTGGCGATTTGCGAACCAAAACCCCAAAAATCCATCAAATCCGTCCAAAATTCCAACTAACTAGCACAAGGGGGTTCGATAATCGGTTCTAAACACTCATCTAGCAAGTATTGCTCAAGAAAAACGAGTGAAAAGAGGATATAACCATGAAAACCAAACCTTGTGCTTTTTCGACATAAAAGGGAGGAATTAGTGTGCCATACCTTACGGATCAGATGGATAGATGCTAGAAATGGATAGAGGATGAAAATCCAACAAGATTAGGCACTGAAATCAGTCAAATCCGTGAAGAAAAAAGGATTTGGTGATTTGGGAATAGGGTTTCGGCCTTGTGTCGATCGATGGTTACTATTGAGAAGAAAGAAAAACCCAAGGGTTTTAAGGATGGACTTACCTGCGCGATGAGTATCGATCGATACTCTTAGGGTATCGATCGATACATAGGTGATCTGCTCGATGCAAGTCCATTTCCCTTGTTCATCTGATTCACTAAGTATACATGACACAAAGAAATAAAAAATTGAAAAAATAAAAAGGGTTATGTACAGACTCACCAGTGGGTTGCCTCCCACCAAGCGCTTGTTTTAAGTCACGAGCTTGACTGTACGGGCAATCAGTGGGAGAAAAATGAGAACTTGCGCCGAAACAAGCTCCACGATTTGACATTGCCAGCGTCAGAGTTCTGCTCATTATGTTTTCCACAAACTCCTGCCCTTTTTCTTTCAGCTCCGAAGTGAGAAGAATTCTTGCTTCGGAGAATGGTTTCAAAGTTCCCCTGCACTTCACCTTATATTGAATTGAATCTCCATCGCAATTCTGAGGGGTTAAAATCACAGAGGGAGTACCCTTCACTTCTTTGCTCTTCGCCTTTTCTCTTGTCTTGACCGTTTCGACGTCTTTCTTGGTGAGGATAGAAGGACTATCTAGAATGTCTGTGACAGTTGGCTCGTCAGGAGGTTCTCCTAAAAGATCAATCACCAACGTCTCTCCGGTGACAATGGTGATGCAAGAGATATGTGTAGGAGTTCTTCTAATGGGGATGGCTTCGTAGTACACCTCTTTGTCAATGTACGAGAACGAGATTTTCTTGCTTGGCGTATCCATAATCGCACCAACTGTAGCCATGAACGGTCTTTCAAGGATCAATTGCGTAGTGGAATTGGCACTCATCTCAATAACTTGAAAATCAGTAGGGACCAGACAACTTCCTACTGTGACAAGTAGGTCAGCGATGGCGCCATATAGAGTTGAGGTTGAAGATTTCGCGAATGTGATAGACGTCTTGGGAGATCGAATATCAGCCCCCAATCTCTCCACAATTGCTTTAGACATGACATTAACTCTAGCTCCTGAGTCGACGAGAGACTCTTCGAATTTAGCTCCAGAAATAGAGCATGGAACTGAGAAGATTCCTGGGTCTTCCCGCTTAGTCAGCTGCTTCAGTGGAGGTGGTCGAGGATACGGCAATTTAGGATTGTAGCTCCTTTTCTCAATCAACTCAGGCGTCTTCATAAACTCCGGCTCAATCTGTGAGGGGTATCGATCGACACCAGGTAGGGTATCGATCGATACTTTGGGTTCTGGCACGTTTCGAGAGAGGATTTGGATTGGTATCGATCGATACTCGGTGGTGTCGGTCGATACCTTGGCGATTTCAGGATCCTCCTCGTAGTTCTCGGTAAAATTGGCCAAAATTGAAACACCCCGTCCCGGCCTCTAAGCCTTGGGCGGCTGTTCCCCTTCGGATCACTAAGTGATTCCGAAGCATCCAGTCCGTTTAAATGGTTCTTTATTTACTAAGTCAATATTCGAGGTTCAATGAGACAAACGAGTAATAAAACGGTGGATTTTATATCATAAGCAAGATTCGATACAAGATTCGGTACATATATCTGTTCGCATATAAGCTATTACATGTACGATCTACAACCGATCCTAAAGCACCACCCATCTTCCTTGGCCGGTCACAATCCGCGCCTAGCCCCATTTGGACTCCGTACTCCCCTTATCACCTGAAATTCCACATAGCACATAAGTACACCAGTAACGCATATATTGAATTGAACCAATTGGAAATGCATGTATAATAATCGCATGAACAAACGCCCCTAAACCGGAACTCAATATGGCCGTATTACTTTAAACAAGCCACGGATCCACTTTGGGCTTGGCCGTAACACGGCCGGCCATAGCCCTTGCCGATACGCGCCTAAAGCCGTGGTCCTTGGAGGCCGCCATATAACCGGCTCCACACACGGTGATGCGCGATCAAGCCGGGACTAACCGTGGGATCTAAGCCGTGACATGGCCGGCTCTTGCCGTTGCTTATGCACGCGCATAACCACCGTTCGTCCCTAACCCGTCACGCCATCAATCCGAGATTAATCGCATTTAACACATCCCGGTTTAGTCTAGACTAATGCCGGTGATACTACAATGAATCTTAAGACAGAAAGAACGATCCGCACGTAGGCCTAAGGCCGAGCCACATCTCGGCAACCGTTTAATAGGATTCGGGCACTACGTTGTCGGAAAGTTCCTAACCTTTTGTACGCTGTATGCGGAGGTTCACGTTGCCGTGATTCCTCTTCTCCTACTTACGCTTAGCTCCTCCACGAACTAGAGCAAATCCCTCGGACTCTCTCTCTCTTTCTCTTTCCCTTCTTCTTCTCCTCGCTCTCCCTTTCTCTTTCTCTCGTTTTCTCTCTCTCACGGCCAAGGCCTTTTCTTGCCGGAACTTGGCCGGAAAACCTCTCTCTTTTGGGTGTGGGTGTGATATCCGAAAATGGGACCTAAGGGTTCTATTTATAGACCCTTGATCTCGCCCCAAAAAGGTGCTAGGCGAATGGTTGTGTGGTTTGGGCGAAAGGGTGCAACGCTTCACCGAAAGGTTGCGATGCTTCACGAAAGGTTGCGATGCTTCAAGCCCATAACCGCCCATAACCACCTAGCTCAGCTACGAGTTGTCTAGCTCTCACCTCAGCCGCCTTAGCTAGCTCCCAGTCGTTGAGCTAGCTCACTTCCCATTCAGCTAGACCCAGCTAGCTCACACTTGTCTCAGCTGCCCGAGCTCTTACTTCAGCTGGTTCAGCTGTCCAGCTCCATTATTTCAGCTTCCCTCAGCTAATCCGAGGCTCTTACGGACCATAGTGCGCTTCCCTCAGTAAACTCTCGGCTATTTCCTCACCATGGTCCGGCCCGCTGATCCTAACGCGGATCGGGGACGTTACAAAAATCTTGGCAGTCTGGGCTAACTGTGTATCCACAATCGTCTGACGAACACTGAAGATTGATGTACAAGGCATCCAACCTCCCGTTGAAGATTGATGTCATCTGCTGCTGTCTGTGAAGAAGTTGTTCAAGTATGGATTCCATCCTATTTTCAGAAGTTCTGGGTGGTGTGGATGTGTATCGATACTTTTGATCTTGAGGTCCATTACCGCCAACGTAGTTAACATGTTCCACTGCATTCTCTTCAGCAAAATAAACACTCTTCTTCTGCTTGCTCATCAACAGATTGTGCACCGAATCCAGCTTCGCATGCACTTCAGCAATCTGCAAACCATCCATGCTTCCAGCTTGCTTCCTTCTGACGCGTCCCTGCTTGATCAACTCCGGAGGAAGGCTGATGAAGACGGTGCTGCAACTAGGTGAATCGCGACGGTGAGAAGGTGAAGGAGGGATCGCGATGGTGAACTGATTTTTGATGATGTTTGCAACGATGATGATGGTTTTTGTGGATGAGTAACAGATGATTAGATGATAGAGAACAGATAGAAGAGTTTTCGAATTCACAAGTGTAGAGAAAACTCGGATTCAACAAAGGAATCAGGTTGAGAGAAGAAAACTCTGTTTTATGCAATTGCATCTAAATTCTTCGCTAAAAGAAACAAAGGAGGCGAGATTGGGTTTTATAAATCAACCCAATCGACAAAGCCCTAAACTACAGAGCGTTTGAATTAAAACTACAAGGTGTTTAAAATAAAACAGCAAAGCGTTCAAGTTTAAATAAAACAGTGAGGCGTCCCAGCCATAAGGCTCCTACTTGGTGCACCTCTAAAACAACTAAGTACATAGTCAAGTGACTTGTACATTATTATCCTCTGATCGAGAATCCTAAGTACTCGACGTAGTGATTCATCTGCCTCGTTAAAAACCCTGTTGAGAAAACCCAGTGGGACAAAACTCAACATGGGAAAAGAGTACAGAATCCTCACCTAAGTTACTTAGTCTTCAGGATCGGATGTAGTCTTCAAGTT
>PKML01046943.1:130315-149581 GCA_002933935.1 Eutrema yunnanense | reverse complement strand
CTGGATGTGCTTCAGCTCTGTCATCACCTCGTTTTCTAGGCCGAGTACCTCTGTCCTCAGGTTGATTTCGGTGAGTATTGGATTTAGGCCTGGTATCACGTTTAGACCTTTGAGAAGAGGCTCCAATGTGTCCTTTGCCCCTAGTGAGGCGTATAGGCTCTGATGGAGTTGGTGTAACTAAGGATTCATCTCCACTTGCACTCTGATCCTTGAGTATACCACTAATCTGAGCTTCAAACTTCTCATTAAGCTGTTCGATCTGTTGAGTGAGCTGTGTTGTCACAGCTTGGTTTGATTCTCTGATTTGTTCTGCCATAGCTTTGTTTAGAGCTGCCATGGTCTCAGCTGACAGCTCCATGGTACCTGAGAATCAACACACAACTCGCAGTAATCTGTTCTTAAAAGAAAATCGCAAAAACAGCACAGCAACAAACGAATCCGAAACACGTCGCGACCAACAACTTGATGCAGGTATTAAATGGCGCAGGCTCGCTTTGATGCAGGTAATGATACGCAACAGAACGAAGACAATGCAGGTCTAAAGCAAGACGGACAGCCACAGCCAATGATCCTAGATGCAACCAACACAAATCGCGATCTAAGATGACAACGAAATCGCGCAAAAAAAACTAGGTTTTGAAGGACAATCAATTCGCGACAACAACAGATTATATGATCTAGGTATGATGCGATGCAGACACAGAACACAACAACCTAGGATGATACTAAACTAGATTACTTGATCAATAAAACAAATCGCCTAGCCCTAGAGGCTAACCAAATCGCGAAACGAAACAAAACAAACCCTAGGTCTAAAACTTGCAAATCGCGAAACTAGAAAGAGTAGAGTTAGGGATTTTCTCAGCCTTGGTTCCAGAGCAAGCTCTGATACCACTTGACGCGTCCCTGCTTGATCAACTCCGGAGGAAGGCTGATGAAGACGGTGCTGCAACTAGGTGAATCGCGACGGTGAGAAGGTGAAGGAGGGATCGCAATGGTGAACTGATTTTTGATGATGTTTGCGACGATGATGATGGTTTTTGTGGATGAGTAACAGATGATTAGATGGTAGAGAACAGATAGAAGAGTTTTCGAATTCACAAGTGTAGAGAAAACTCGGATTCAACAAAGGAATCAGGTTGAGAGAAGAAAACTCTGTTTTATGCAATTGCATCTAAATTCTTCGCTAAAAGAAACAAAGGAGGCGAGATTGGGTTTTATAAATCAACCCAATCGACAAAGCCCTAAACTACAGAGCGTTTGAATTAAAACTACAAGGTGTTTAAAATAAAACAGCAAAGCGTTCAAGTTTAAATAAAACAGTGAGGCGTCCCAGCCATAAGGCTCCTACTTGGTGCACCTCTAAAACAACTAAGTACATAGTCAAGTGACTTGTACATTATTATCCTCTGATCGAGAATCCTAAGTACTCGACGTAGTGATTCATCTGCCTCGTTAAAAACCCTGTTGAGAAAACCCAGTGGGACAAAACTCAACATGGGAAAAGAGTACAGAATCCTCACCTAAGTTACTTAGTCTTCAGGATCGGATGTAGTCTTCAAGTTGGAGATATAGAAGACTTGATTCGATGGTAGGTTGAGTGAAGTGGTTGAGTGAGAGTGAGAGTGAAGTGGGAGTGAGTGAGCTTCACTATGAGTGAGTGAGTGAAGTAGGAGTGAGTGAGCTTCACTTGCCATCTTCTTAGCTCTGGATCGAGTGATCACTCCAACCGGCTCCAACTCCTTGTCTGCTTCTGCATCCTCAGCTTCCTTGCTTTCCATGATCATATCACCTTCGCTCAAGATCTGCATTCTCGGCGCTATGGCTAGATGCAAAGTTTTCGATCAGCTGATAAGCATCGTCAGGATATCTGGTAAAGAAGTTTCCATTGCTAGCAGAGTCCAATGCCATATGGTACTTACAGTCAATCCCTCTAAAGAAGAATTTCAGCAACTGAACCATATTGAACCCATGATGCGGACAATCCCTCTGATAAGATCTAAATCGCTCCCAAGCAACTTTTAATCCCTCAGTTCCTCCTTGAGAAAATTTAGAGATTTTGTTCCTGAGCTCCTCGGATCTCGCATCATCGAAAAAATTGTTCAAGAAGGCGCTCTTAATCTCTTCCCAGGTGGTCAGTGATCCAGGAGGTAACTGCCTCAGCCAGTAAGTAGCTTCCCCACCAAGAGAGTATGGGAAAAGCTTACAGAAGAGGAATTCATTGGGCACTCCATCGTATTTCACGCTAGTGACCAAATCTTCGAATTTCTCAATGTGGTCCATAGGATGTTCATGAGGAAGGCCATGAAAGAGATGCGATCCCACAAGAGCAAAATAGGCAGGCTTCAGCTCAAAGTCGTTCCTCTGGAATGTAGGAATGCGGATCGCCGAACGATTGGTATAATACCGATGAGGCATGTTGTACTCACCAATCGTTCGACCACGAGTAACCGCTGCATCGTCCTCAACGTTGGTGCGCCCAGCTGGCGCGATGATCTTATCAACAACAGCAGGAGGAACAACGACGGTTCCATCTGCATCAGGTCTTAATATCAATGTGTTGCTCATCTCTGATGTCCGCTTCGTCTTCCTGTTTGCACGTTCCAAATGCACACTAGGTAAGACACGTTAGTAACAAAAAACACGTTGAGTATCGATCGACACTGGATGGTATCGATCGATATCAACAAACAAATCGCCCTAGTATCGATCGATATTGGGGAGTATCGATCGATACCGACGAACTTAGTCGAAACTCTACACCTAAAATCTAATGGCGAATTGAGTCCCCGGCAACGGCGCCAAATTTGATATGCTCAAATTAATACCCTAACAGTACTAAAGCAGTAGTCGTAGTATAGCTAGGGATCGAATCCACAAAGACTCAAGGAAACACACAATAGATTCTAGATGTTAAATTACGCTAAGTGATCAACGGTATTGAAAGCAATTACGTAATTTAAAAGCGTTGTATATCAATGGAGAGAAAATAGGCCCAGGATAATTCTCAGGAAATCAATGAATGCAGCTAAATTAACTAACAGGATTCAGATTAAGCACGGTTCTTGAACTCAAATAACTAAAATATAGCTAACCCACTCTCGTTGCGAAAACTCTCTAAATCTAAATCCTAGGAATTCCAAATCTCTTTGCGAATCCTAAAGTCTAAATCAGCTTAAAAATCAGGTTTGATATGTTCATAAATCGATTAAACCAAATCTCTTTGCGAATAATCAATTTGCTCACCCTAAGTTCTATCAGGTAATTAATCGCACTCTCGTGCCTAATCAATTATCCTAAGATCTAAATTCCAGATTCGTCAACCTTGAATTAGCTTTGAGAACAACCTATGGTGAAGAACTAATTCAGATGGTGAATCCTAAACAGATAATCAACCTAGCATTCAAAGAAATCCTTTATGAGAAAACCCTAAACCTAAAGTGGATCTACTCAGACATGGAGAATATAGCAATCAACATAACTGAATAAATCATCAATAAAATAGAAAGTAACAAAAGATTTTGAGATCTCATCTCTGACGAAGGGAGATTCAGACTTGTCTCTCTCAACCCAAAGTAAAATCAAGCATAAAACAAAACATAGCCAACAAAGTGGCTGTAAAATCCTTATATATAACCTAAAATACGAATTGGGGCTTCTTGTAATTATTAAAGACTTCTGGGCACTTTTGTAATTCTTCAAGTCTTGGAAAACTCGCGGGTCGTGTCTTGCTGCGACGGGTATCGATCGATACCAAGGCTTCATATCGGGTTCTCAGCGACACGAACTTCTGCTTCGCTCCAAATGCTCCATAAAGCTCTGATAATTCCAATTATGCTCCAAACGTGCTAAGACCTGTAAAAGACTCTAAAAGACAACAAAACACTAGAAAGACTCTATAAAAGGACTTATATCATGGCTTAAACAGGGTAAAAACCATGATATATCAATGGGCAAGCAGCAGAAGGCTAATCATCTTGCTGAAGTGGAATATGTTAACCACATTGATGGAGTTGGATTTCAAGATAAAAGGTATCAATGCCCACCCACACCACCCAAAACTTCTGAGAGCAAGTTTGAGTCTATGCTTGAACAGATTCTTCAGGGACAGCAGAAGATGACAGTGGACCTCAATGGGAGGTTGGACGCTATGTACACAGATCTGAACGGGAAAATTGAATCCCTCAGTATTCATCAGAAGATGCTGGAAACGCAAGTAGCCCAGACTGCAGCAACTATCAAGGGACTGATGGTTCATTCACAGAATGAATACGTCCCTCATGCCAAGGATGACGATGCGATTTCGAACACCACCCATGTGTCGACCGATACTCCCTTGTATCGATCAACACACGTCCAAAGTTATGCCAGGGATGATTTCAGAGCGAAAGTATCGACCGACACCACTGAGTATCGATCGACACCAGTCCAAATACTTTCTCGAGACGTGTCAAAGTCCGTATCGATCGATACCACTACTTGTGTCAATCGACACCCCTTGCAGACTAAACCAGAAATTGTGAAAAAACCGGAGATAACAGAGGAATGTGACTACAAACCCAAAGCGCCATACCCCATACCACCCAGACACCTCAGAGACCCCATTTCTCCAAAGCAGCTGCTTGGCTTTGAGAAGATGGTACAAAGGATTCCCCTCACACTGACTTTTGAAGAAACTTTAGAGTACTGCCCTCTGCTGAGTCACTTCCAAGATTGCAGTGAAACTCTAGAAGAGATCGAAGTACTCTTTATCAAGGCAAGAAGCACGTCACTACCGCTAAGGCAGTTGACCAAGAGGGAAGACCCAGGGGTATTCTCAGTTCCATGCTCTATCTCTGGAGTTGAATTCAAAGGGTCTCTCATTGACTCGGGGGCTAGCGTCAATGTCATGTCAAGGGAAATTGCAGAGAGATTGAGAGCTGATATTCGATCTCTCAAGTCATCTATCACATTAGCGAATAGTTCCACCTCCCTTCCATTTGGTATAATCCCTGATTTGCTGGTTAACGTAGGAGATTGCCTAGTTCCTACTGATTTTCAGGTTGTGGAGATGAGTGCACAATCTCGTACGCAGTTGATTCTTGGGAGACCGTTCTTGGCTACGGTTGGTGCCATTTTGGACACACCCAGCAAGAGAATCTCGTTCTCATACATTGACAAGGAGGTGTACTACGAAGCCATTCATACTAGAGGAACTCCCACACCTATCTCTTGCATCACCATTGTTACAGGAGAGACATTGGTAATTAATCTTTTGGAAGAGCCTCCTAACGAGCCAACTGCAATATACCTTCTAGATAATCCTTCTGTCATCACCAAGAAAGACGTCAAAACAGCTAAGGCACAGAAGAAGGTGGAGAGCAAAGAAGTGAAGGGTGCAACTTCTATGACTTTAATCCCTCAGAAGTGTGATGGGGATTCGATTGAATACAAGGTGAAGTGCAAAGGAACCTCGAAACTATTCTCCAAGGCTAGAATTATCCTCACTTCGGAGCTGAAAGAGAAATGACAGGAATTTGTGGAGAGCATGATGAGCACAACTCTGAAGCTGGCGATGTCAAATTATGGAGCTTGTTTCAGCGCAAGTTCTCTTTCTTCTCCTGACTGATCGTCCGTAAAGTTAAGCTCGTGACATAAAACAAGCGCTTGGTGGGAGGCAACCCACTGGTGAGTTTTGTATATAAGTCTTTTTCTTTTTATTTTTCGTTTTGTGTTTTGTGTCAGAATGAACAAGGAGCAAACACGAAATCGCCTGAGTATCGATCGATACCCTGTTGGTATCGGTCGACACCCTACGCGAATGAGAAAAGTTCATCGTGTCGACTTAAGCCTGGTATCGCTCGATACCAGGCCGTGTGTCGGTCGATACTCGATGTTCCAGCACGGTAACTTCTTGTTTTTCATAATTCCACTTCGTTCATTTGCTTTCTTTCACCAACTCTAGGCTAGATAACACTGGGGACAGTGTTATTCAAGTCTGAGGGAGGTAGTCGCTGACATTGTTGTTTTTGTTTTTCTTAGAGTCAGTCGTTTTTGAGTCATTCGTTGTTTTATTGAGTCAAAACTTTGTTTGAGACTGCGATCTTTTCTTGAATCTATTGATCTGACCTTGCTTCTAAGTGACCATTGTTACATAATCAGTTCTAGATCGGACTAATGAAAAATCTGAAGGCTGACCAGATAACTAGAAGACACTCATGTTTCCAGCAAAGTTCTTTAAAGCCTGAGTCAAATTTTTGTATTTCATCGATGTGACTGATGTCCATAGAGCGTGATTCCTCATTCGTATCTGACAAAGGAACCCACATGTTTAAAGTAGAGGGTTAGGATATTTTTTTTCCAGCAATCCCATTATTCTACTTCAGAGGAAATGATCACACAAAGGTGAAAGCGAGGTTAGGAAAATTTCCTGTGATACCATTATTCGCCTACACCTTTGATTACTTTTGAGGGAAGAACCGGGGATTGCAAACACCATCAATACTCGCGTCTCAAACCTTAATAAGCATATGCAAGATATATAATAAGAAGTAAGTCTGGGGGAGAGAAATAATACCAGAAAGTGTGAAAAATGGTGGTTCCTTGTCATGATATTGTATGGGAAAGAATCTAGAAGGTTCTTGGTATTAATCACAACGATGAAACTGGCGAGGAAGGCTTGATTGAACGATGATGTGAGATAATGTGTGTAGTCTGGGAAACTGCGAATGTCTACGGAGAAGTACATGGTGGTTAGATCAAAAAGCTGGTTAGGTGATATGTGGAGCACTAAGGAAAAAGGTCATTACGATGTTTCATGAACAGGTGAGTCTCTATGTTTTCAAACCTCTTTCTCTGGTTTAGTTTTCTGTTTTGCTTGAGGGCAAGCAAAGGCAAAGTCTGGGGGAGTTGATATATCATGGTTTTTACCCCGTTTAAGCCATGATATAAGTCCGTTTTATAGAGTCTTTCTACTATTTTGTAGTGTTTTAGAGTCTTTTACAGGTTTTAGCACGTTTGGAGCATAATTGGAGACATTGGAGATTTTTGGAGCATTTTGGAGCAAAGCAGACGTTCATGTAGCTGAGTACCCGATTTGAAGTCTCAGTGTCGATCGATACTGACTAGTATCGGTCGATACTCACCAAAGTAGACACGACCCGCGACTTTAATGAAGAGTTGAAAAATTGCAAAATTGCACAGAAGACTTTATTATTTACAAGAAGCCCCAAAACGTGATTTAGGTTATTTAATAGGATTTTACAGCCACTTGGATGGCTATGCTTTATTTTACTTTGGTTTTGTGAGAGAGCTTTGAAGGGAGACAAGTCTGAAACTCTGTTCGTCCGAGAGAAGATTTCAAACCCTCTTGTTAGTTTTTCTATTTTATTTGATGATTTATTCAAACATGTTTATTGCTTCAATCTCCATGTCTGAGTAGATCTCTTGTTAGGTTTAGGGTTCTCATAAGGGTTTTCTCTGAATGCTAGGTTGATTAGATATTAGGATTCACTATCTGAATTAGTTATTCACCATATGTTGTTTGCAAAGCTAATTCTAGATTAACCACTTAGAACTTAGATCTTAGGATAATTGATTAGGCACAAGAGTGCGATTAATTACCTGATAGAACCTAGGGTGAGCAAAATAACTATTCGCAAAGAGATTTGGTTTAGTTGTTTTGTGAACAAATCAAACTTGACTAAAAGCTGGTTTAGACTTTAGGATTCGCAAAGAGATTTGGAATTCTAGGATCTAGGCTTAGATAGTTTTCGCAACGAGAGTTGGTTAGCTATATCTTCGTGATTTGAGTTCAAGAACCGCGCTAAATCTGAATCATGTTAGTTAGTTTATCTGCATTCATTGATATCTTGAGAAATACCATGAACCTATCTTTTCCCATCGAATTTACAACAGTTTAATTTACGCTTTGCTTTCAATATCATTGATCACTTAGCTTAATTCTCATCTATATAATCTATTCTGTGTTTCCGTGAGTCCTTGTGTTCGACCCCTACTTTACTACAACTACTGTTTTAGTACTTTTAGGGTATTAATTTGAGCATATCAATAGTCCCAGTCAACTCCATCGTAGATTATGCTCATAATCTGCTCATCCGAGTACCCGTGACGGGGGCACTCTCTGCGGTACTCTCTGAATCTCTCCCAAGCTTTGCAAAAGGACTCTCCCGCGTGCTGTTGGAAAGTAGTGATCTTGTTTTGCAGCGAAGCTGTCTTAGACTTGGTGTAGAAGTGGTCCAAGATAGTAGCTTTGCATTCATCCCAAGCAGTCAACGACCTAGGTCGAAGTGACTTGATCCATCTCAGCGTCTTGTCCGCCAAAGAGAAAGGGAAGAGCTTGCACTTGAGGTAATCAGCTGGTACCCCATTCGACTAGGTAGTTGATATATCATGGTTTTTACCCTGTTTAAGCCATGATATAAATCCTTTTAATAGAGTCTTACTAGTGTTTTCGTAGTCTTTT
Organism: Eutrema yunnanense; assembly: GCA_002933935.1. Lineage (NCBI taxonomy): Eukaryota > Viridiplantae > Streptophyta > Magnoliopsida > Brassicales > Brassicaceae > Eutrema > Eutrema yunnanense. The sequence goes on along the minus strand of PKML01046943.1, from coordinate 141,117 downwards.
AGAGTCTTCAGGTTTTAGCACGTTCGAAGCACAATTGGAGAAAAGGAGCCGTTTTGGGTGAAAATGAGCATTTGGAGATGCAGAGTCATGTAGAGATGTCAGAAGTTTGGCATTCTTTGAAGAACTTCCCACCAATGGACTGAGCTCCAATTTGGATACAAGAAATAACAATGGATTAGCTTTCATTTGGAAGTGGTTTGAGGTCATTTCAACGGTGCGATCGAAGGTTATGCTAAATTTCGTGAATACAGTCTACTCTGGCGAGCAGAAGAGTCGGCACAGAGGATGAGTATCGACCGATACCGACTTCAGGAAGAAGGAAACGTGAATTTTTACAAGTTTGAAGTTTACAACTTGGTCTAGAAGTCTTTAATTATTACAAAAAATCCCAGAACGTGTTTTAGCATTATAATTAGGTTTTTCAGCCACTTTGATGGCTACGCTTTCATAACTTGAGACAGAGATTATTCTACTTAGGTTTTTTGGAGAGACAACTCTGAACTCCTGTTTCTTATTGATTTCTTTGATGATCTATTTAATCATGTTGTTTTCATTCTCTATGTCTAAGTAAATCCACTTTAGGTTTAGGGTTCTCATAAGGGTTTTCTCTGAATGCTAGGTTGATTAGTTGATTAGGATTCACCATCTGAATTAGTTCTTCACCTTAGGTTGTGTTCAAAGCTAATTCTAGGTTGAAGAATCTAGAACTTAGATCTTAGGATAATTGATTAGGCACGAGAGTGCGATTAATTATCTGATAGAATCTAGGGTGAGCAAAATAACTATTCGCAAAGAGATTTGGTCTAGTTGTTTTGTGAACAAAGCGAACTTGTTCTAAAAGCTGGTTTAGACTTTAGGATTCGCAAAGAGATTTGGAATTCTAGGATTTAGACTTATATAGTTTTCGCAACGAGAGTTGGTTAGCTATACTTTAGTGATTTGAGTTCATGAACCGCGCTAAATCTGAATCCTGATTAGTTAGTTTATCAACATTCATTGATTTTCTGAGAAATACCCCAAACCTATCTTTCTCCCAATCGAATCACAACTTGTTTAATTTACGTATTGCTTTCAATTATATCTTTTGGTTTAGCTTAATTCGAATCTATTTAATCTATTGTGTGATATCCTGAGTTCTTGTGTTCGACTCCTATATATACTACAACAACTGCTTTAGTACTTATAGGGTATTAATTTGAGCATATCAAATTTGGCGCCGTTGCCAGGGACTCAATTTCACCATTAGATTTTACCTGAGAATTTTGTCTAAATCGTTGAGTATCGATCGACACCCTAGTGGTATCGGTCGATACCCGTCGTGAATTTCAGTTACTTACGTTCTTGACTTTTGTGTTTCAGGTGCATGCCTCTTCGTGAAACCAGAAGGAACAAGAACACTCCGCTCGTTGATCTGTCAAACGAGCAGCTAGCAAATTTGGAACGTGCAAACAGGAAAGCAAAGAAGCCAGCAGGGTTGAACAATACAATGATTTTGATTCAGGATGCTGCTGGAGTTTTGAGAGACCAAGAGGGTTAACTGTGTAATGAGAGAGGGCAGCGACTTGATGAAGCTGGAAATATCGTTGTCCCTGCAGCTGCTGTGAATGCAGGGAATGCTGTAGTTGCTCGCGGTATAACGATTGGTGAATACAACATGCCTGATCAGTTTTATGCCAATCGATCAGCGATTCGCCCTCCACCATTTCAGAGGAATGACTTTGAGCTGAAACCTGCATACTACACTCTTGTGGGTCAGCATCTTTTTCATGGTCTTTCTCATGAACACCCTATGGATCACATTGAGAGGTTTGAGGATTTGGTTACAAGCATTAAGTGCCATGGAGTATCCTATGATTACCTCTTCTATAAGCTCTTCCCATACTCTCTTAGTGGGGATGCAACTTATTGGTTGAAGCAGTTACCAGCTGGGTCACTGACTACTTGGGATGAGACGAAGATTGCGGTCCTTAATAACTTCTATGATGATGCGAGATCCGAAGAGCTCAGGACCAAGTTGTAAACTTCAAACTTGTAAAAAGTCACGTTTCCTTCTTCCTGAAGTCGGTATCGGTCGATACTCATCCTCTGTGCTGACTCTTCTGCTCGCCAGACTAGATTGTCTTCCCGAAAACTGGCATAACTTTCGATCGCACCGTTGGTCCATTGATTTGTCTTGTATCCAACCAAGACAGGATCGCACCTCAAACCATTTCCAAATGAAAGCTAATCCATTGATCTGTCTTGTATCCAAATTTGAGCTCAATCCATCGGTGGGAAGTTCTTCAACGAATGCCAAACTTCTGACGTCTCTGCATGACTCTGCATCTCCATATGCTCTTTTTCACCCAAAACGACACATTTTCTCTAATTGTGCTCCGAACGTGCTAAAACCTGAAAAGACTCTAAAAGACTACGAAAACACTAGAAAGACTCTATTAAAATGACTTATATCATGGCTTAAACAGGGTAAAAACCATGATATATCAACTCCCCCAGACTTAGCCTTTGCTTGCCCTCAAGCAAATAGAAGACTAAACCAGAGAAAGAGGTTTGAAATCACGGAGACTCACATGTTCATGAAAAATTGCAATGACCCTTTTCCCATGCACTCAAATGTCACCTATCCAGCTCTAGATCTAACCATCATGTACTTCTCCGTAGATATTCGCAACTTTCCCAAACTCCACACATTATCTCGCAGCATTGTTCAAATAAAGCCCTCATCGCCAGTTTCATCGTTGCAACCAATGTTCAAGAACCTTCTAGATTCTTTACCATACAATATCATGACAAAAGAACCTCCTAATTTACACACTTTTTGGTATTATTTCTCTCCCCCAGACTTGTTTCTTGTCATGTTCTTTCTTTTTTAGATCTGCATATACACAGTAAGGTCTGAAACGCGAGTATTGATGGTGTTTGCCACTGAATCCCCGGTTCTTTCCTCTCTATGTATCAAAGATGTAGGCGAATAGTGGTATCACGGGAAATTTTCCTAACCTCGCTTTTAACCTTTGTATGATCATTCCCTCACAAGTAGAATAATGTGATCGTTGGAAATTTTCCTAGCTCTCTACTCAGAAGAAAATCATTTTATCTTTTATGCTCTTATATATCAACTTATAACAGGGGAGAGAGATACCATTACTTTAAACACATGGGTTCCTTTGTCAGATATGAATGATGTATCAAGCTCTGTAAACACTAACCACATTGATGAAGTGCAAAAATTTGGCTCAGGCTGTAGAAGAACTCTACTGGAGGCATGGATGTTTTCTAGTAAACTGGTCAGTCTTTGGATTTTTCATTAGTCGATCTAGAACTGATTCTGTAACACTGTTCACTCAAAAACAAAATCAGAACACTAGGTTCAAGCACACGATCATCATCTCCAACAAGTTTTGACTCAATAAGACAACGAATGACTCAAAAATGACTAACTCTAAGAAAAACAAAAACAATGTCAGCGACTACCTCCCCTAGACTTGAACAACACTGTCCCCAGTGTTATCTAGCCTAGAGTCAGTAAAAGAAACAAAAGAACAAAGTAGAATCATGAAGAACAAGAACTTACCGTAATGGAACATTGGCATCGACCGACACACAGCCTGGTATCGATCGATACCAGGCTTAAGTCGACACATGAGATGTCTCTTCAAAGATTCCATCACTGCCCGCAGGGTATCGACCGACACCAACAGGGTATCGAGCGATACTCAGGCGATTTCGTGATTGCTCCTTGTTTATCCTGACACAAAACACAAAACGAAAAATCCAAAGAAAAATACCTTTATACAAACTCACCAGTGGGTTGCCTCCCACCAAGCGCTCGTTTTAAGTCAGTAGCTTGACTCTGGTTCAGGTGATCAGTCGGAGCGAGGTTGAGAACTCACTCCCATGCAAGTTCCACAACTAGACACTTGCATCTTCAGAGTTCTGCTCAACATGCTCTCCACAAACTTCTGTCCTTTATCTTTCAGCTCCGAAGTGAGAATGACTCTAGCCTTAGAGAATGGTTTTGAGGTTCCTTTGCACTTCACCTTGTATTCAATTGAATCCCCATCACACTTCTGAGGGATTAAGGTCATAGAAGCAGCACCTTTTACTCCTTTGCTCTTCACCTTCTTCTTTGCCTTAGCTGTTTTGACGTCTTTCTTGGTGATGACAGAAGGACTATCTAGAAGGTCTATGAGAGTCGGCTCGTCTGGAGGCTCTTCCAAAAGATCAACTACCAACGTCTCTCCTGTAACGATGGTAATGCAAGAGATATGTGTGGGAGTTCCTCTAGTAGGGATGGCTTCGTAGTACACCTCTTTGTCAATGTATGAGTACGAGATTCTCTTGCTGGGTGTGTCCATAACGGCACCGACCGTAACCATGAACGGTCTTCCAAGAATCAACTGCGTATTAGATCTTGCACTCATCTCCACAACCTCAAAATCAGTAGGAACCAGGCAATCTCCTACTTTAACCATCAAATCAGGGATTGTACCGTATGGAACCGATGTGGAAGAGTTCGCGAATGTGATAGATGTCTTGGGAGATCGAATATCAGCTCCCAATCTCTCTGCAATGGCCCTTGACATGACATTTACGCTAGCCCCCGAGTCAACGAGAGATTCTTTGAATTCAACTCCAGAGATAGAGCATGGAACTGAGAATATTCATGGGTCTTCCCTCTTAGTCAACTGCCTCAGCGGTAGTGACTTGCTTCTTGCCTTGATAAAGAGTACTTCGATCTCTTCCAGAATTTCTCTGCAATCTCGGAAGTGACTCAGCAGAGGGCGGTACTCTAGAGCTTCTTCAAAAGTCAGTGTGTGGGGAATCCTTCGTACCATCTTCTCGAAGCCAAGCAGCTGCTTTGGAGAAATGGGGTCTCTGAGGTGTCTGGGTGGCATGGGGTATGGCGCCTTAGGTTTGTAAACTCGTTCTGCACTCAAACCGGGTTTCGTTTCACCGACTGAACTGGTATCGATCGACACCACGACCGACACAGGAGTGGTGTCGATTGATGCTTTCGCTCTGGAATCGTCCCTGGCAGAACTTTGGACGTGTGTCGAATTCTCATCGTCAGATATATCATCAACAAAAGGAAGTTCCACAACAAACTTATCCAGCATAGTTTTGCATTTGGCGTCCTCCCATTCCTTCTTTGTCATCTTAGGAGGCATATAATAAGGTATTATGGGTTTGTACACCCTCTCCTTGACAATCTCTGGTTCCTTCTCGACCTGCGCCAGATATGCTCAAATTAATACCCTAAAAGTACTAAGCATTAGTTGCAGTAAAGTAGGGGTCGAACACAAGGACTCACAGAGACACACATTAGATTATATAGATGAGAATTAAGCTAAGCGATCAATGATATTGAAAACAGAACGTCAATTAAAGCGGTTGTAAGTTCGATTGGAGAAAGATAGGTTCATGGTATTTCTTAGGAATTCAATGAATGCAGATAAACTAACTAGTCATGATTCGGATTTAGCGCGGTTCTTGAACTCAAATCACTAAGATATAGCTAACCAACTCTCATTGCGAAAACTATCTAAATCTAAATCCTAGGAATTCCAAATCTCTTTGTGAATCCTAAAGTCTAAATCAGCTTTTAAATCATGTTTGATTTGTTCACAAAACAACTAAACCAAATCTCTTTGCGAATAGTTATTTTGCAGGTTCTATCAGGTAATTAATTGCACTCTCGCGCCTAATCAATTATCCTAAGATCTAAGTTCTAGGTGATCAATCTAGAATTAGCTTTGCAAACAACCTATGGAGAAGAACTAATTCAGATAGTGAATCCTAATAACTAATCAATCTAGCATTCAGAAAAAACCCTTATGAGAACCCTAAACCTAACAAGAGATCTACTCAGACATGGAAATTGAAGCAATAAACATGTTTGAATAAATCATCAAATAAAATAGAAAGAGTAACAAGAGGGTTCAAAAGCTCTCTCACAAAGCCAAAGTAAAAAAAAGCGTAAAGAAAGAGTAGCCATCAAAGTGGCTATAAAATCCTCTTAAATAACCTAAATCACGTTTTGGGGCTTCTTGTAAATAATAAAGACTTCTGGGCCATTTTTCAAATCTTCAACTCTTCATAAAAGTCGCGGGTCATGTCTGCTTCGGTGAGTATCGACCGATACTAGGCAGTATCGATCGACACTGAGACTTCAAATCGGGTACTCAGCTACACGAACTTCTGCTTTGCTCCAAAATGCTCCAATATCTCCAATTATGCTCCAAACGTGTGATATATCATGGTTACTACCCTATTTAGACCATGATATAAGTCATTTTTATAGAGTCTTTCTAGTGTTTTGTAGTATTTTAGAGTCTTTTACAGGTCTTAGCACGTTTGGAGGATTATTGGAAGTATTGAAGCTTTTTGGAGCAGTTTGGAGCAGAGCTAAAGATCGTGTTGCTGAGTACCTGTTTTCACGGCCAGTATCGATCGATACCCATCGCAGCAGGACACGACCCGCGAGTTTTCCAAAACTTGTAGAATTGCAAAAGTGCCCAGAAGTCTTTGATAATTACAAGAAGACCCCAGATCGTGTTTTAGGTTATAAATAGGATTTTACAGCCATCTGTTTAGGCTATGCCTTTTATGCTTTTTATGCTTTATTTTACTTTGGTTTGAGACAAGTCTGATTTCCCTTCGTCCGGGATCAGATCTCAAGAACCTCTTGTTATTATTATTCTATTGATGATTTATTCAAACATATTGATTGTTTCATTCCCTATGTCTGAGTAGATCCACTTAGGTTTAGGGTTTTCTCATAAGGGTTTTCTTTGAATGCTAGGTTAATTATCTGTTTAGGATTCACCATCTGAATTATAGTTCTTCGCTTAGATTGTGTTCATAGCTAATTCTAGGTTGACGAATCTGGAACTTAGATCTTAGGATAATTGATTAGGCACGACAGTGCGATTAATTACCTGATAGAACCTAGGTGAGCAAATTGATTACTCGCAAAGAAATTTGGTTTAATTGATTTGTGAACATATCAAACCAATTATTAAAGCTGATTTAGACTTTATGATTCGCAAAGAAATTTGGAATTCCTAGGATTTAGATTTAGATAATTCTCGCAACGACAGTTGGTCAATTATAGCTTAGTGATTTGAGTTCTAGAACTGCGCTAAATCTGAATCATGTTAGTTAGTTAGTCTGCATTCATTGAACTCCTGAGAAAAACCCTGGGCCTATATTTTCCTGATTGATTACAACTCTCTTTAATTTCTGCATCGCTTTTTATTACATCTGCTTGGCTTAGCTTAATTCGAAACTAAATAATCTATTGTGCGTTTCTGTGAGTCTTCTGTGGTTCGACCCCTAGCTATATTACAACTACTGCTTTAGTACTGTTAGGGTATTAAATTGAGCATATCAATTTTGGCGCCGTTGCCGGGGACTCAATTCGTCATTAGATTTTAGTTTAGAGTTTCGACTAAGTTCGTCGGTATCGATCGATACTCTATAGTATCGGTCGATACTCATGCGACTTTTTTTGTTGGTATCGATCGACACCACTTGGTATCGATCGATACTCAACGTATTTTTCTGGTTACTTACGTGCTTTGCCTAGTGTTTTGTTTGCAGGTGTATGCCTGTTCGTGAGACCAGAAGCAACAAGAGCACACAGCTAGTTGAACTGTCACTGGAACAGCTAGCACTTGTGGAACGCACAAACAGAAAGACCAAGCAAACATCAGGGATGAACAACCCTGTGGTTTTAAGAGCTGATGAAGCTGGGATTCTGAGAGACCAAGAGGGTCACGTGTGTAATGAGAGAGGGCAACGACTCGATGAGGCTGGAAACGTCGTTGTCCCTGCTCCTGTTATTGAGATTGTCGCACCAGCTGGGCGCGGCAACGTTGGCAATGCTGCAGGTGATCGAGGCAGAACACTTGCTGCGCACAACAGGCCTGATCAGTTCTTTGCCAATCGAGCTGCGATTCGCATACCGACTTTTCAGAGGAATGACTTCGAGCTGAAGCCAGCATACTACGCTCTTGTAAGTCAGAGCCCTTTCTATTGCCTACCTCATGAGCATCCCATGTATCATATCGAGAGGTTCGAGGATTTGGTCATTGGGATGAAGTACAATGGAGTGCCAAACGAGTTCTTATTTTGCAAACTCTTCCCATACTCTCTTGGTGGAGACGCTGCTTATTGGCTGAAGCAGTTAGCTCCTGATTCTCTAACTACATGGGAAGAAACGAAAAGAGCATTCCTATGCAACTTCTACGATGATGGGAGATCTGAAGAGCTCAGGAACAAGATCTCCCAGTTTTCTCAAGGTCCAACAGAGGGACTCAAGGCTGCTTGGATTCGTTTCAAGTCATATCAGAGAGACTGTCCGCACCATGGGTTCAACCAGGTTCAGTTGCTGGGCATATTTTATAGAGGGATTGACTGGAGGTACCAGATGGCTATGGATACTGCGAGTAATGGGAATTTCAACACAAGGTATCCAGACGACGCAATTGTGCTAATTGAGAACTTGGTGTCTAGTAATATTACCAAGAATGCTGATTCCGACAGGAAGAAGCAGGCTGGAGGAATTGATGCATCGCAGATTGCTGAGGTTCAAGCAAAGCTGGATTTCTTGATCGGGAAGAATCAGAAAGAGGTTCACTTTGCTGTTGAGGATGAAGTGGAGGATGTTAACTATGTTGGTGGTTCTGGATTTCAGGGTCAACAATTTGGGTACAACAACAATAGGAACTTCAGCAACAACACTCGCAACTATGGGAACTCTTCGTACCAGCCCATCCCTCCAAAATCCACAGACAACGAGATGAAATCCATGATGGAACAGATTCTTCAGGGACAACAGAAATTGCAAGGGGATTTCAATGGGAAGCTCGACCATCTGTACTCTGATCTGAATGGGAAAATCGAAGCCATAAATCTTTCCTATAAGAAGCTGGAAACTCAGGTCGCTCAAACAGCAGCAGCTGTAAAGAGGCAGGAAGGTGTTCTTCCAGGGAGAACTGACAATCCAAGAGCGCACATCAATGCCATCACCTCGAGTGCAGAAAATTTCGATAAGGTTCCTGAAATCGCCGGAGCATCGATCGATACCCCCAAGTATCGATCGATGCCAGTCACAATTCTCAAACGGGATACTTCAAAACCCCATGTATCGATCGATACCCCACTGGTATCGGTCGATACCAAAGCGATTTCTGTGGAGACAACTGAGACTTTGACCGTGGCGCCTAAGGTAGTTGCAGAACGAGTGTATATACCCAGGATGCCTTTTCCTATAGTTCCTAAGCTGACAAGGGAGGAATGGCAGATTGCTAGATTAAGGTATTTGCTGGATAACCCGAACGCGAAGCTTCTGTCTGATGAAGATGTATCTGCCAGGAACGATTCAAAAGGCAGAGTATCGATCGATACCCTACCTGGTGTCGATCGATACCCTACCTGGTGTCGATCGATACCCCTCGCAGAAAGAGCCGGAAACTGAGAAAACACGTGAGGTGGTCAGAGAAAGAGTTAGCAAGTCACTACAGCCGCGACAATTGACACAAAGGGAAGACCCAGGGAAATTCGCGGTACCATGCTCCATCTCTGGAGTCGAGTTCAAAGAGTCTCTCGTTGACTCAGGGTCTAGTGTGAATGTGATGTCAAAGGAGATAGCTGAACGATTGAAGGCTGACATAAAACCCTCCACTTTGCTTCTCACGTTTGCAAACTCTTCCACCTCACCTCCATAAGGTACTATCCCTGCTTTACCTATTAAAGTAGGAGATTGTCTGGTGCCCACTGCCTTTCAGGTTGTGGAGATGAGCGAAGGATCTGAGGTTTCTTTGCTCTTGGGACGGCCGTTCATGGCTACTGCTGGCGCGATCATAGACACGTCTAATAAGAGAATCTCTTTCTCTTACATAGACGGAGGGGTCTATTATAATGCCATTCCCCCTAGAGGTGTTCCCAAACGTGTCTCTAGCATCAAGGCTATCACAGGAGAGTCGCTAGCCATTGATATTCTGGAAGAGCCTCCTGATAAGCCTACTATCTCAGACGTTCCAGCTGCACCGCCCAACATCCCCAAAGAAGTTGCCAAGAAGGCCAAGGCAACAAAGAAGAAGGCCAAGAACAGAAAAGTCGAGAATCCCCATGTCACTTTGACACCTCAGAAGTGCGATGGAGATTCGATTGCGTATAAGGTAAAGTGCAAAGGAGCCTTGAAGCCATTCTCTAAGGCTAGAGTACTGCTTACTTCTGAGCTGAAAGAGAAAGGACAGGAGTTTGTGGACAGCATGCTAAGCAGAACTGTGAAGCTAGTAATGTCAAGTGATGGAGCCTGTTTTGATGCAAGCTCTCATTCTTATCCAGCCTGAAGGGCGTTACAGTCAAGCTATTGACGTTAAACGAGCGCTTGGTGAGAGGCAACCCACTGGTGAGTCTGTTTTTGATTCGTTTTTCTTTTTAATTTCATTCGTTTTTGTGTTTGAGTCAGGATAAACAAGGAGCAAAACTCGAAATCGCATAGCATCGATCGATACCCTTTGGTATCGATCGACACCAATCGCGAATGAAAGGTTCGTCAAGTCAATTTAAGCCTGTATCGATCGATACTTGACGTTCCAGCAAGGTAACTTCTTGTCTATCCCAATTTTAATATGTTATTTTGTTTATTTCACTGACTCTAGGCTAGATAACACTGGGGACAGTGTTGTTCAAGTCTGGGGGAGGTGTCTGCTGACATTGTGTTTGTTTTTCTTAGAGTCATAAAATAAAAAAAAATTTGTCGTTTTATTGAGTCAAAACCTGTTGGAGAT
>PKML01046943.1:91540-129426 GCA_002933935.1 Eutrema yunnanense | reverse complement strand
TTTGTGAACATATCAAACCTATTATTAAAGCTGATTTAGACTTTAGGATTCGCAAAGAAATTTGGAATTCCTAGGATTTAGATTTAGATAATTCTCGCAACGACAGTTGGTCAATTATAGCTTAGTGATTTGAGTTCTAGAACTGCGCTAAATCTGAATCATGTTAGTTAGTTAGTCTGCATTCATTGAACTCCTGAGAAAAACCCTGGGCCTATATTTTCCTGATTGATTACAACTCTCTTTAATTTCTGCATCGCTTTTTATTACATCTGCTTGGCTTAGCTTAATTCGAAACTAAATAATCTATTGTGCGTTTCTGTGAGTCTTCTGTGGTTCGACCCCTAGCTATATTACAACTACTGCTTTAGTACTGTTAGGGTATTAAATTGAGCATATCAACGTGCTAAAACCTATAAAAGACTATAAACCACTACAAAATAGTAGAAAGACTCTATAAAACGGAGTTATATCATGGCTTAAACAGGGTAAAAACCATGATATATCAACTCCCCCAGACTTAGCCTTTGCTTGCCCTCAAGCAAATAGAAGACTAAACCAGAGAAAGAGGTTTGAAAACATAGAGACTCACTTGTTCTTGAAACGTTGCAATGACCCTTTTCCTTAGTGCTCCACATGTCACCTAACCAGTTTCAGATCTAACCACCATGTACTTCTCCGTAGGCATTCACAGCTTCCCAGACTACACACATTATTTCACAGCATCGTTCAATCAAGCCTTCCTCGCCAGTTTCATCGCTGCGATTAGTACCAAGAACCTTCTAGATTCTTTCCCATACAATATCATGACAAGGAACCACCCTTTTTCACACTTTCTGGTATTATTTTCTCTCCCCCAGACTTATTTCTTATTATGTTCTTTCTTTTATTTTCAGCTTTGCATATACACATCAAGGTATGAGACGCGAGTATTGATGGTGTTAGCCACAGAATCCCCGGTTCTTCCCTCTCAATGTATCAAAGGCGTAGACGAATAATGGCATCATAGGAAAATCCTAGCCTCGCTTCCAATCCTTTGTGTGATCATTCCTCACCAAGTAGAATAATGGGATCGTTGGAAATTTTCCTAACCCTCTACTTAGAAAAAAATAATTTCATCTTTTCATGCATCTTATTAATTAACTTGTAACAAGGAGAGAAATACCATTACTTTAAAACACATGGGTTCCTTTGTCAGATACGAATGAGGAATCAAGCTCTATGAATACTAACCATATCGACGAAGTGCAAAATTTTGGCTCAGGCTTTAAAGAACTTTGCTGGAAACATGAGTGTCTTCTAGTCAACTGGTCAGCCTTTGGATTTTTCATTAGTCGATCTAGAACTGATTCTGTAACAATGGTCACTTAGAAGCAAGGTCAAATCAACATATTCAAGAAAAATATCACAGTCTCAGACAAAGTTTTGACTCAATAAAACAACGAATGACTCAAAAACGACTGACTCTAAGAAAAACAAAAACAATGTCAGCGACTACCTCCCCTAGACTTGAATAACACTGTCCCCAGTGTTATCTAGCCTAGAGTTGGTGAAAGAAAGCAAAAAGAACCAAGTGGATTGAGGAAAAACAAGAAGTTACCTTGCTGGAACATTGAGTATCGACCGAGACACGACCTGGTATCGAGCGATACCAGGCTTAAGTCGATAGGAAGAACTTTCTCATTCGCGTAGGGTGTCGACCGATACCAACAGGGTATCAATCGACACTCAGGCGATTTCGAGTTTTTGCTCCTTGTTTATCCTGACACAAACACAAAAACAAAAAATAAAAAGAAAAGACTCAAAAACAAACTCACCAGTGGGTTGCCTTCCACCAAGCGCTCGTTTTAAGTTAGTAGCTTGACTTTGGCGAATGTTATCAGGTAGGAGAAGATTGAGAGCTTACTCCCAGGCAAGTTCCACAGCTAGATACTTGCAGACGCAGAGTTCTGCTCAACATGCTCTCCATAACCTCCTTTTCTTTCTCTTTCAACTCCGAAGTAAGAATGACTCTAGCTTTAGAGAATGGTTTCGAAGTTCCTTTGCACTTCACCTTGTATTCAATCGAATCCCCATCACACTTCTGAGGGATTAAGGTTACATGTGTAGCACTCTCGACTCTTTTGGTCTTCACCTCCTTCTTTGCCTTAGTCTTTTTGATGACCTTCTTGGTGATAATAGGAGGACGATCTAGAACTTCTGTGACAATCGGCTCATCATTAGGCTCTTCCAAAATATCAACCATCAATGTTTCTCCCACACCAACGGGGATGCAAGATATCTGTGTGGGAGCTCTTCTAGGGGGGGATGGCTTCGTATGAGACATGTTCGTCAATGTATGAGAACGAGATACTCTTACTGGGCGTATCCATAACTGCACCAGCCGTTGCCATGAACGGTCTTCCAAGAATCAAAGGTGTGCTAGTCCTTGTATCCATCTCCACAACCTGAAAGTCGGTAGGAACCAGACAGTCTCCTACCTTAACCATCAAATCAGGGATTGTACCGTATGGAACTGATGTGGAAGAGTTCGCGAATGTGAGAGGCATCTGATTAGATCTTATGTCATCGATTTTCAGCTTCTCTGCAAGTGCCTTTGACATGACATTGACGCTAGACCCTGAATCAACCAGAGATTCCTTGAAGTCAACTCCGGAGATAGAGCATGGAACTGAAAATTTTCCTGGGTCTTCCCTCTTAGTCAGCTTCTTCAGTGGAGGTGGTGTACTCCTGACCTTGATGAAGAGTGCCTTAATCTCGTCCTCAGTTTCTCTGCAATCTCGGAAGTGACTCAGCAGAGGGCGGTATTCTAGAGCTTCTTCAAAAGTCAGTGTGTGTGGAATTCTTCGCACCATCTTCTCAAAGCCACGCAGCTGTTTTGGAGAAATGGGGTCTCTGAGGGGTTTGGGTAGTCGAGGGTATGGTATCTTAGGCTTGTAGACACGTTCCTCAACCATCTCTGGCTTATTTACAATCTCCGTTTCAGACTGCGAGGAGTCTCGATCGATCCAAGGTTGGTGTCGATCTACACAAGGCTCAAGTGTCGTTTCTTCAGGTTGGTGTCGATCGATACTAGCAGTGGTGTCGGTCGATACTGAGGGATCCGATTCGGAATCACCTTCGACAGAGGTTTCGAAGTTTCCTGCACTTCGTAAGGCAATTGCATTGATGTACTCTTTCTGTGCCTGAGTCATGTTTCCCTTGACAGCTGCTGCAGTCTGAGCTACCTGCGTTTCCAACATCTTCTGATGAGTATCGAGAGCATCGATCCTTCCACTCAGATCCTTGTTCACAACATCTATCTTTCCATTGAGATTCACTGTGAGTTGTTGCTGTCCTTGAACCAGCTGTTCAAACATAGATTCGATCTTGCTATCTGGGAGCTTAGCTGGTACATGTTGATAATATGAATTTCCATAGTTCATGGTATACCCACAGTTCTAAGATGATTTATGACCAAACTGATTCGAACCTCCTTGCTGAGAGTTGTTGAAGTTTCGGTTGTTGTTGAATTGATTCCTCTGACCTTGAAAACCATAACCACCAATGTAGTTAACATCCTCTACTTCATCCTCGTTAAATACCTCGACATCTTCAACAAAGTGAACAACCTTCGTTTGCTTGCCCATCAGAATACTGTGCATAGAATCCAACTTAGCGAATTGATTAATACCCACAGTTCTAAGATGATCTTAGGATAATTGACTAGGCGCGAGAGTGCGATTAATTACCTGATAGAACCTAAGGTGAGCAAAATAACTATTCGCAAAGAGATTTAGTTTAGTTGTTTTGTGAACAAATCAAACCTGATTTAAAAGCTGATTTAGACTTTAAGATTCGCAAAGAGATTTGGAATTCCTAGGATTTAGATTTAGATAGTTTTCGCAACGTGAGTTGGTTAGCTATATCTTAGTGATTTGAGTTCAAGAACCGCGCTAAATCTGAATCCTAACTAGTTTGTTTATCTGCATTCATTGAATTCCCGAGAAATACCCTGAACCTATCTTTCTCCAATCGAACTTACAACCGCTTTAATTTACGTTCTGTTTTCAATATCATTGATCGCTTAGCTTAATTCTCATCTATATAATCTATTGTGTGTCTCTGTGAGTCCTTGTGTTCGACCCGTACTTTACTGCAAGTACTTCTTAGTACTTTTAGGGTATTAATTTGAGCATATCAAATTTGGCACCGTTGCCGAGGACTTAAATTGCCGTTAGATTTTAGTCTTAGAAGTTCGACTAAGCTTGACGGTATCGGTCGATACTATCTAGTATCGGTCGATACTCACCTTTCTCTTTTCGTTGATATCGATCGACACCACTCAGTGTCGGTCGATACTCATCGTGTTACCGAGTTACTTACATTCTTGCCTTTGTTTTCAGGTGTATGCCTAATCGCGAAACCAGAGGGAACAAGAGCACTCAGCTAGTTGATCTGTCATTGGAAAAGCTAGCACTTTTGGAGCGCACAAACATAAGAGCAAAGAAGCCGGCAAAGATGACAACAATCAAGTTGAGTTGGTTCAAGATGAAGCTGGTGCTTACAGAGACCGAGAGGGTCATTTGTGCAATGCGAGAGGACACCGTCTGGACGGAAAGGGGAACATCATTCCACCTGCTCCTGTTGTCGAAGAGATTGTCGCTAGGAGCACGAACGCTGGGAATGCTGTTGTTAATAGTGGCAGAACGATTGCTGAGTGCAACATGCCTGACCAGTTTTACGCAAATCGATATGCGATCCGTCCTCCTGCTTTTCCGAGGAATGACTTTGAGGTGAAACCTGCATACTACACTCTTGTGGGACAGCACCCTTTTCATGGTCTTTCCAGCGAACATCCCATGGATCATATTGAGAGGTTCGAAGATTTGGTCACTAGCATCAAGAGCAATGGAGTGTCCTACGACTACCTCTTCTGCAAGCTTTTCCCATACTCTCTTGGTGGAGAAGCAACTTACTAACTGAAGCAGTTGCCTCCTGGATAACTAACTACTTGGGAAGAGACTAAGACTGCTTTCCTAACCAACTTCTATGATGATGCAAGATCCGAGGATCTGAGGAACAAAATCTCCCAGTTTTCTCAAGGACCTACTGAGGCGTTCAAGGCTGCTTGGACTAGATTCAAATCATATCAGAGAGATTGTCCACATCACGGATACTCTGATGTTCAACTGATGGGTTTCTTCTTCAGAGGACTTGATTGGAGGTATCATATGACTTTGGATGCTTCGAGCAATGGAAACTTCAACACCAGGTATCCTGATGAAGCCTATGTACTGATTGAAAACTTGGCGTCTAGCAATAGCACCAAGAATGCTGATTTTGAGCGGAAGAAGCTAGCTGGTAACATGGATGGTTCACAGATTGCTGATTTTCAAGCTAAGTTGGATTCTATGCACAATATTCTGATGGGCAAGCAAACGAAGGTTGTTCACTTTGTTGAAGATGTCGAGGTATTTAACGAGGATGAAGCAGAGGATGTTAACTACATTGGTGGTTCTGGTTTTCAAGGTCAGAGGAATCAATTCAACAACAACCGAAACATCAACAACTCTCAGCAAGGAGGTTCGAATCAGTTTGGTCATAAATCATCTTAGAACTGTGGGTATACCAGGAACTATGGAAATTCATATTATCAACATGTACCAGCTAAGCTCCCAGATTGCAAGATCGAATCTATGTTTGAACAGCTGGTTCAAGGACAGCAACAACTCACAGTGAATCTCAATGGAAAGAAAGATGTTGTGTACAAGAATCTAAGTGGAAGGATCGATGCTCTCGATACTCATCAGAAGATGTTGGAAACGCAGGTAGCTCTGCAAACAACCTATGGCGAAGAACTAATTCAGATAGTGAATCCTAATAACTAATCAATCTAGCATTCAGAGAAAACCCTTATGAGAACCCTAAACCTAACAAGAGATATACTCTGACATGGATATTGAAGCAATAAACATGTTTGAATAAATCATCAAATAAAATAGAAAGAGTAACAAGAGGGTTCGAAATCTTCTCTCGGACGAACAGAGTTTCAGACTTGTCTCCCTTCAAAAGCTCTCTCACAAAACCAAAATAAAATAAAGCGTAGCCATCAAAGTGGCTGTAAAATCCTCTTAAATAACCTAAATCACGTTTTGGGGCTTCTTGTAAATAATAAAGACTTCTGAGCCATTTTGCAAATCTTTAACTCTTCATAAAAGTTGCGGGTCGTGTCTGCTTCGGTGAGTATCGACCGATACTAGGCAGTATCGATCGACACTGAGACTTCAAATCGGGTACTCAGCTACACGAACTTCTACTTTGCTCCAAAATGCTCCAATAACTCCAACTATGCTCCAAACGTGCTAAAACCTGTAAAAGACTCTAAACTACTACAAAATAGTAGAAAGACTCTATAAAACAGACTTATATTATGTCTTAAACAGGGTAAGAACCATGATATATCAGCGCCTCAGTATCGATCGACACAGAAGTAGTATCGATCGATACACGACATTTTGGATCCTCTCGTGCAGTTGTCTGGACTGATGTCGATCGACACTGGCTGGTATCGATCGATACACGAGGATTTTCAGATTCTCAGTCGTCATCTTCAGCAGGATCGACGAAATTATCTGCAATCGGGCTGTTCTCCACTCCAGTAATCACCTCTTTTCCACTCGTCAAGGTGATGGCATTGATGTATTCTCTTGGATTCTCAGTTTTCCCTGGAAGAAAACCTTCTTGCCTCTTCACAGCTGCTGCTGTCTAAGCAACCTGAGTTTCCAGCTTCCTCTGAGAAAGATTTATAGCTTCAATTTTCCCATTCAGATCAGTGTACAGAGAGTCAAGCTTCCCATTGAAATCCACTTGCAACTTCTTCTGTCCCTGAAGGATCTGTTCAAACATGGATTCCATCTTACTCTCTGTGGACTTTGGAGAGATGGGTTGGTACGAAGAGTTCCCATAATTGCGAGTGAAATCGCTGCTCTGGAGTTGTTTCTAAGCAAATTGTTTTGCTCCAAAGTCAGATTCGTTTCCCTCAAACTTGTACCCACTATGCTGAGTGTTGTTGTTGAAGTTTCGGTTGTTGTTGTACCCAAATCGCTGACCCTGAAAACCAGAACCACTAACGTAGTTAACATCCTCCACTTCGTCTTCATCAATATTATCGATTTCATCAGCAAAGTGTACAGTCTTCGTCGACTTCCCGATCAGAAGATCTAGCTTGGCTTGAACTTCAGCAATATGCGATCCATCGACATCTCCGTGCATCCTTTTTCGCTCGAGATCAGCACCCTTGGCGCTATTGCTAGATTCCAAGTTCTCAATAAGCATATAAGCAACGTCAGAATACCTCGTGTAGAAATTTCCATTGCTTGTAGAGTCTAATGCCATCTGGTACCTCCAATCGATCCCTCTGAAGATGAAGTTCAGCAACTGAACCTGAGTGAACCCATGGTGCGGAAAATCTCTCTGATATGACCTGAAACGAATCCAAGCAGCCTTGAGTGCCTCTGTCGAACCTTGAGAAAATTGAGAAATCTTGTTCCTGAGCTCTTTGGATCTCGCATCATCATAGCAGTTATTAAGGAACGCAGTATTGGTCTCATCCCAAGTAGTCAGTGACCCAGCTGGTAAATGCTTCAACCAATAAGCTGCATCCCTACTAAGAGAGTATGGGAAGAGCTTACAGAAGAGGTAATCATAGGATACTCCATGGCACTTAATGCTTGTAACCAAACCCTCAAACCTCTCAATGTGATCCATATGGTGTTCATGAGAAAGACCATGAAAAAGATGCTGACCCACAAGAGTGTAGTATGCAGGTTTCAGCTCAAAGTCATTCCTCTGAAATGGTGGAGGGCGAATCGCTGATCGATTGGCATAAAACTGATCAGGCCTGTTGTATTCACCAATCGTTCTACCGCGAGCAGCTACAGCATTCCCTGCATTCACAGCAGCTGCAGGGACAACGATATTTCCAGCTTCATCTAGTCGCTGCCCTCTCTCATTGCACAGTTGACCCTCTTGGTCTCTCAAAGCTCCAGCAGCATCCTGAATCAAAATCATTGTATTGTTCATCTCTGTTGGCTTCTTTTCTTTCATGTTTGCACGTTCCAAATTTGCTAGCTGTTCGTTTGACAGATCAACTAGCGGAGTGTTCTTGTTCCTTCTGGTTTCACAAAGAGGCATGCACCTAAAACACAAAAGTCAAGAATGTAAGTAACTGAAATTCACGACAGGTATCGACCGATACCACTAGAGTGTCGATCGATACTCAACGATTTAGACGAAATTCTCAGCTAAAATCTAATGGCGAAATTGAGGCGAAATTGAGTCCCTGGCAACGGCGCCAAATTTGATATGCTCAAATTTATACCCTATAAGTACTAAAGCAGTTGTTGTAGTATATATAGGGGTCGGACACAAGAACTCAGGATATCACACAATAGATTCGAATTAAGCTAAACCAAAAGATATAATTGAAAGCAATACGTAAATTAAACAAGTTGTGATTCGATTGGGAGAAAGATAGGTTCATGGTATTTCTCAGGAAATCAATGAATGTAGATAAACTAACTAATCAGGATTCAGATTTAGCGCGGTTCTTGAACTCAAATCACTAAAGTATAGCTAACCAACTCGCGTTGCGAAAACTATCTAAGTCTAAATCCTAGAATTCCAAATCTCTTTGCGAATCCTAAAGTTTAAACCAGCTTTTAGATCAAGTTCGATTTATTCACAAAACAACTAGACCAAATCTCTTTGCGAATAGTTATTTTACTCACCCTAGATTCTATCAGATAATTAATCGCACTCTCGTGCCTAATCAATTATCCTAAGATCTAAGTTCCAGATTCATCAACCTAGAATTAGCTTTGAACACAACCTAAGGTGAAGAACTAATTCAGATGATGAATCCTAATCAACTAATCAACCTAGCATTAAGAGAAAACCCTTATGAGAACCCTAAACCTAAAGTGGATCTACTCAGACATGGAGAATGAAAACAACATGATTTAATAGATCATCAAATAAATCAATAAGAAACCAAAGTAGAATAATCTATGTCTCAAGTTTTTCTTGAGCACTCCTTGCATCGACCGATTATGCCCTTTTCTTCACGGTTCCATGCGTTTTTGCCCGCGTAACTCCAATTTCTTCCCTAGACGCCTTTTTACCTGAGATAACTAAATAAAGGACTAAAAGACTGTAAAAATGAACCTTGACTCGATAAAACATTTGAAAGGAATATTAATCATGCATTAGAAAACGACAAAAACCAAGCATATCATCATGTATCTTTTGATTGAACCGTGGGATCCTCTTCAAATCAATTGTAATGGAAAGGTAGCTGGTCCTTCTTGAATATCTCCAAAATTGGGCTTGATCAGACGGTGAGAAGAACCTCTTTGGCAGTTGAACTTCTGACGGTTTGACTATGAGCCGAAAGTCTTGTTTTTTTCCAATTTGGAATGCTTTGGCCTAAGTAACCTGAAAAGAGTCTTGAAACTAAAAATATGCTAAAAACATAATAAAAACATATAAAAACGAATGAAACACTTATTAAATTATTATAAAATAAGGGGTAAATGGGTAAAAATATGGTGTTATCACGTGTCCACACGCATAGTTCAACACCAAAACGTAAACATCAAGAAAAACCTCAAAGTAAGACCTTAATCTCATTAAATTCGAATGTACTAGTATGTTATAGATGCCATAAGAGAGATCACTCTGCTGCTGCATATCCTGAAAGACAAGTAATTAATGTTGCAACACTAGAGCCAAAAATGAACTTATCTAAATCCAGTGATTGTTTAGCACAATCTGGTTTTGAAATTTCCAATTCAGATATAATGTAATACGTTTTCCCAAAGATTGCACACTCGAGATCGGTATGAACGCTGGATAGATCCTTGACTCCAAGGTGTGAGTGACGATGCTAAGGTGTGAGTGACGATGAACTCAAAAATCCTTAGGCCCAGACTTGCGGTGAAGATTCAAAAAAAGGGGGTGACTTCAATGGCTGATCAAATTCGCGGTGAAAGGATGACAAGGTGTGAGAGATGACGCCCGAAAATCCTTGTGCCCCTTAAACGCTTACAACGAATTCAACGAGACAAAGGGTTGAAGGCTGCGTCAAATGCTATGAACGGCACTTGATAAACCGAGTTTGATTTGTTGGCTAACCACCAAAAAATCGAAAGAGTTCACAAAGGAACAAAAGAGAGAATTCTTTAAAATATTTGATTGATAAAAGGTGAATGATTTCGACAAAGGGGGAAAAGAGTTTATAAAGAAAATCAAGAGATGTAGTCAACAAGACTAAGCTCGAAAATGAAACAAGAGTAACATTAAATAGAGTTTTGACTAGGACTTAAAATAGTTGAATGAATCTTTGGATACTTTGACTTGTCTCCACCGAAAAAGTCCCCCGAAAGTCCCTCGAAAAAATCCCTCGGAAAATCCCTCGGAAAAGTCCCCCCGTAATTCATCATGAGATTGGACCGAGAATGTAAGTGTAAGTCATTTCCTCGTTAAAACCTCTACTCGAAAAACCCAATGGGACAAAACCGATTATAGGAAAAAGAGTACAACAACTTACACTTGCGGCCAATCCTCAAGAAGAATTCACGAATGATATTGAGGTTAGGACGAAGTGTGTAAGCTGATCCTCTTTGATCCGAATTTCACCTATCAAACTCCGAACAGCTCCAGCTAGCTTCTTAGACTTGGACCGCATAATACGACCTTCGGGAATGACCAATGCTGCCTCCGGAACCTCATCCAATGTTGGCGTATCCATGATCACATCATCCGCCTCCACTTGAAAAGGATTTGCCCTTAAATCTGTTTCATCTACAACAAAGGGAATAATGTCAGCAACATTAAAGCTAGAACTCACGGAGTACTTACCTTGGAGGTCAATCTTGTAGGCCTTGTCATTGATCCTCTCCAAAATGGTGAACAGTCCATCAACTCTCGTCAAGAGTTTAGACTGCCTTTCTTCCAGGAACCGTTCTTTTCTCAAGTAAATCCAAACAAGGTCGCCGGGTTCAAATGTTTTCTTGTTCCGACCTTTGTTGGCATACTTTCGGTATTGCTAAGTTTTGTGCTCGATGTTTTGTTTCGCCTTTTCATGCATCTGTTTGACCAGCTCAGCCTTTTTCTTTCCGTCCATGCTTACACGCTCACTCAAGGGTAAATGGGTTAGATCAAGAGGCGTAAGTGGATTAAAACCATTAACGAGCTGAAAAGGAGAAAACTAAGTAGTAGAATGCACGACATGATTACATGCAAACTCTACATGAGGCAAGCAATCCTCTCAAGTCTTAAGGTTCTTTTTAATCACAATTCGCAAAAGTGTCCCTAGAGTCCTATTAACCACCTCAGTTTGGTCATCGGTTTGCGGATGACAAGTAGTAGAAAAACAAAGTTTGATTCCTAGCTTAGACCATATGGTCTTCCAAAAATAACTCAAAAACTTTGTATCCCTATCCGAGAATATGGTCCTAGGCATTCCATACAAACGAACGATCTCCCTAAAGAACAAGTCGGCAATATTAGATGCATCGTCGATCTTATGGCATGGTATGAAATGGGCCATCTTAGAAAACCTATCGACCACAACAAAGACCGAATCACTATCTTTTCCAGTCCTAGGCAGACCTAACACAAAATCCATTGATATATCAGTCCAATGTGCACTAGGAATAGGTAGGGGAGTATACATACCTTGGCTTTGGCTTTTGGACTTGGCTAACTTACATGTGGTGCATTGGCTGCAAATCCTCTCCCCATCACGCTTCATATGTGGCCAAAAGAAATGGTCTTGCACAATAAGAAGAGTTTTGGCTACGCCAAAGTGTCCCATCAAGCCACCACCGTGTGCTTCCCTAACAAGAAGATCTCGCAAAGAAGAGTTAGGAATGCAAAGACGGTTCTCATAAAATAAGAAACCATCACTTCTGAAGTACTTTCCCGAAGCAAACTTTTCACAAGATAGAAATACTTCCTGGAAATCAGAATCGGTTGCATATGTTCCTTTGATCATCTCAAATCCGAGTATCTTGGCATCAAGTGTTGATATCAACGTGTATCTCGGAGATAAGGCATCGGCCACCACATTCTCTTTGCCTTGCTTGTACTGAATTACGTTAGGAAAGGTCTCAATGAATTCCACCCACCGAGCGTGTCTCTTGTTCAGCTTTTGTTGGCTCTTCAAGTGCTTAAGCGATCACGACAAGAAAACAGCGTTTTTACGACTACAACTGGCGACTAAAAGATTAGTCGCTAAACGTTACGACTAAGTAGCCACTATTGCCCGACAATTTAGCTACTAATACGATTTGGTCGTAATTGAGTCGCTATTTTACGACCAAACCATATTGTCACTATAGTAGTCGCTAAATGACGACTAATATGCGACTACATTTCAGACGGTAAATAATAGTCGCCTAATGGTCGCTAATTTAGCGACCAATATGCGACTATTTCGGCGGGTCGCTGATTTACGACCAAATTAAGACTAATTTGCCGACGGGTAACAGGAGTCGCATAATAGTCGCCATTTGGCGATCAATATACGACTATTTGGGAGGGTCGCATAGCAATCGGTAATTTGTCGTAAAGACCGGTGAAAAACACGTGTTTTCGTTTTGGGGTTGGTGTAACGATTTTATGCGACTAGAAGATGTAGTCGTCTTTCATACGCCGTGTAGTAGCTATTTAGTCGGCAGAAATGTCTATATAAGCTCAATTAATCCCATTTCTCCTCCTCATTCGATCTTCAACACAAATTCAAACATATATCTTCTCTTCATTCTATTTTTCAGTTATATAATGTCGGGAAATTTTAATTATAATAATTTCCGGGAGTGGATGTATAAGAGGTTCGATGAAGAGACGGGAAATTTCTCGGAAGAGTTCAGAACGGGGGTGGATGGATTCATGACATTTGTAAATAGCCAGCCTCTATCACAGAGTAAGTTTTTCTGCCCTTGTAGCGTTTGCAAGAACGAGAAATTTATCTCGGGGACAAGAATTTGGAATCATCTTTATAGCATAGGATTTATGCCAGATTATTATGTTTGGTATAAGCATGGAGAAGAAATCAATATGGATTTAGGATCGAGTTATGTTGATACGCCATATATAAGTGGGAGTGAAAATGTGGGAGTTGTAGTAGAAGATAGATATGTGGATATGGTGAATGATGCATTTCGTCATAACGTGAGTTTTGATAACTATCATCAGGATGGTAGTTATCAGAATGTAGAAGAACCGGTACGTAACCATTCAAAGAAATTTTACAACTTGTTAGAAGGTGCAAAGAATCCATTATACGATGGTTGTCGTGAAGGTCACTCGCAGTTATCCTTAGCTGCTCGAGTCATGCAAAATAAGGCAGAATATAATATGAGTGAAAAATTAGTCGATTCGGTTTGCGAAATGTTGACATACTATTTACCAGAAGGAAACAAGTCAACCGGATCACATTACGAGACAGAAAAATTGATGCACAATTTAGGCCTCCCATATCATACAATTGATGTTTGTATTAACAATTGTATGATCTTCTGGAAAGATGACGAGAAGGAAGATAAATGTTTGTTTTGTGGTGCAGAAAGATGGAAGCCTAAGAACGACCGACGTAGAACCAAAGTACCATACAGTCGTATGTGGTATCTACATATTGCTGACAGATTGAAGAGAATGTATCAGAGCGAGAAGACTGCATCGGCAATGAGATGGCATGCCGAGCACTAATCAAAGGAGGGAGGAATGTGTCATCCTTCTGATGCGGCAGAGTGGAGATATTTTCACGATCAAAATCCCCAGTTTGCCGGAGATCCCCATAACGTTTATCTTGAATTATGTACCGATGGGTTCAATCCATTTGGCATGTCTCGTAATCATTCGTTGTGGCCCGTGATCTTGACTCCATATAATTTACCCCCTAGTATGTGCATGAATACAGAGTATTTATTTCTTACAATTCTGAATTCTGGGCCAAATCATCCGCGAGCTAGTCTCGATATCTTCCTCCGACCTCTTATTGAGGAGTTAAAAGAGTTGTGGTCTAATGGGGTCGATGCATACGATGTGTCCTTGAATCAAAATTTCAATCTAAAAGCAGTGCTAATGTGGACGATAAGCGATTTTCCGGCGTATAGCATGTTATCCGGATGGACAACCCATGGTAAATTGTCTTGTCCAATTTGCATGGAAGATACAAAGTCTTTTTATCTACCTAAGGGAAGGAAGACGTGTTGGTTTGATTGTCACCGAAGATTTCTTCCTCATGGTCATCCAATGAGGAGGAATAAAAAAGACTTCCTTAAGGGAAAAGACGCGTCGAGAGAGTATCCACCGCAGTCTTTGACCGGTGAGCAAGTTTATTGCGAGTGACTGGCTAGTGTAAATCCATCAAAAACAAAGGACGTCGGTGGAAACGGGCACGAGAAGAAGAAGTCGGGATACGGGAAGCAACATAACTAGCACAAGGAAAGCATATTCTGGGAGCTACCGTACTGGAGGGACCTCAATCTCAGACATTGTCTTGATGTGATGCATATAGAGAAGAATTTTTTTGACAACATCATGAATACTCTTATGAGTGTGAAGGGTAAATCGAAAGACAACATCGTGTCAAGATTGGATATTGAACAATTTTGTTATCGGCCACACTTACATATTGATAGTGAGGGTAAAGCTCCTTTCCCAGCCTTCACATTGACAGAAGAAGCTAGAAAAAGTTTACTAGAATGTGTGAAACATGCAGTTAAATTCCCAGATGGTTATTCCTCAGACTTAGCGACTTGTGTTGATATGAACAACCAAAAGTTGTCAGGCATGAAGAGTCATGACTGCCATATTTTATGGAGTGGTTACTTCCATTTATCTTTGCAGACCTCCTAGACCGGAATGTCCACCTTGTGTTATCATGTACTAATTATTTAATTACGACTATTTCTTTAAATAAATATGATTATAGTAATTTATATAGTAACCGCTCCGTAATTTTCACGTATATTGTAGGGGTTGGAGCATTTTTCCGGGACTTATGTTCGAGAACTTTGAATAACACTCGCGTTCAAATTCTAAAACATAACATAGTTTTGATCCTATGCAATTTGGAAAAGATCTTTCCACCTTCATTTTTCGATGTGATGGAGCACCTGCCTGTACATCTCCCCTATGAAGCTGAATTAGGAGGCCCTGTCCAATATAGGTGGATGTATCCTTTTGAAAGGTTTTTCAAAAAGTTGAAAGGGAAAGCAAAGAACAAAAGATATGCGGCATGATCGATAATTGAATCATATATCAATGACGAGATTGCTTATTTCTCAGAGCACTACTTTGCCGCTAATATACATACGAAATCAAGGTAAATGCTAAAGTCAATCACTTCATGTCCACAATGCCATTGATATTGTATACACATGCTATGTATTTTAATGTTAATTACTTTTCACTCATTCGGCCATGTTAACAAGATTCGATCAATGTGAAGTCCCCGTATATCATGTCCTTGGGGTACCTTCTATATTTACACACGTAGGCCGTCCAAGTAGAGAAATGCATGAAATATGGCTCTCAGAAAGAGATTATCAATGTGCACATGCATAGGTTTTACGAAATTGTGACTATTTTCAGCCAATTGAGAGGTATATATAAGTTGGCATCTCTCGCACCATGTGTTTTAATATATATTCCACTATATTAATTCATTTTTGTGTTGGTCTTGTATAGTATGTTCGAGGACTATATTTCTGCAAAATACACAGGATTATCCGAAAAAGAACTCTCCGCGAAAAGAGCTGACGAATATCATATATGGGTGAAAGAATATGTATGTCTAAATAATATTCATAACTACGCATACATTTCTACTTATAAATATTGATGCTATTGTTTTTATATATGCATGTTGCTTACTGGAACGCCACGAATCCATTTCCTACTTGGTTTCAAGATATAGTACATGGACCTTTGAATAAGGCCAAAACATGGCCAATGTATTTTACAAGAGGCTATTTGTTTCATACGCAAAATCATGGCGCTGGACGAAAGACATGTAACTATGGGATATGTGTTAAAGGTGTAAATTACAGTGATGCATCTGATGAAGCGGATTTCAACGGGACCTTAACTGATATCATAGAACTCGAGTACGAGGGGATGGTCAATGAGAATCACACTTTTTAAGTGTAATTGGTATGACCCTGTTATCGGTAGAGGCACTCGGAGGAGCAATGGTGGCGGTGTAGACGTTCTTTCATCGAGAAAATACAATAAATACGAACCATTTATTCTAGGTACGTACTTATATATATATATATAGCAATTTATTAATGTCGATATCATATATATATCCATATGTATAACTTATATTGAAAACAGCATCGCAAGCGGAGCAAGTTTGTTATATTACGTACCCATACACAAAGAAACCGAAGCAGTTGTGGCTCAATGTTCTAAAAGTGAATTCGAGGGGAAATATTTCAGGGGAATATGATAAAAAAGAATCGACTCTTCTGCAAAACGAAAATGATGATGTTGTATTGATGACTACAATTGACGATCTCGAACTCGACAATTTCGTACAAGGAGTAAACCCAATAAACCTCGATTACGATGTCGGAGATGCAGAACCAGAAGATGAATTTCGGTGTAATTTGTCGTCTTCTGATGAAGAACCAGATGACGAAGAACCCTACTAATTAACTATATTACTTATGTGACAATGTTAATTATGTTATTTATGTCAAATTTGAGAACTAAAATAATATAAATTTGTCGTTTACATTATTGAACTCAAAAATAAAGTTTTCAAATTAATTTAACATAACATTCTAATCAACAACTCAAAACTTTTCAAATTAATTTAACAGAACCAATTAACCATTGATTTTTTGGTTGAACCTTTGTACCAATGAGTTTTTTTTAAATTATTGTCAACATAATTTAAATTTTGATCTTTGTACCAATGACCCTAACCAAACCGGTTCAGTCAATTACAACATCTGTAAAACATCCCAGGAACTCGGTACTGACGTAAACCTGATGCAAAATTGGGCTCTTCCTTTTCCTGAATATGTTATGTCCCTGCATCACAATTTTATTACAATATTAGGCTCATGATATATATTACAATTATATATTATATATATATATGTTGGTATTTATATATATTAACATAATCTTCTAACAAAATCAAAGTGAATCATTGCCTTAGTTGAAAAATTGGTTTTGTACATGACTGTTTAATCTTACCGATGCAACTGTTCCCTACTTTTTCGGCTTCCTCGACTCTTCCCCTTCGAAACTCTTCGGTTTCTGCCTAGTAATGTTACAATAAATATATCTCAAAAGTTTTCCTGCGGTTAATCATTGCCATTTTGAAAAATGGGAAGTGTAAATGAAAGTTGAGAATCTTACCGATGCAACTGTATCTTCCTTTTTAGCCTTCCTCGACTCTCCCGCTTCTAAACTCTTCGGCAACCCCTAAAAGTTACATATTTTCCTGCGGAAAAAGAAGAATATACTCAGAACTCCAGAAAAAAATCCGAAGAACTGCAGAAATGGCAACCCAAGCTTCCCACTTACTATCACAAATCAACACAAAAAAACTCTTTGGAATCTGACAGTGAAGATCCTGCGTGCTTGGACCAGAGACTGGGATTTGTCTAGACCATCTATGAAGCTACTACTTTGTGATGAAGAGGTAGCTTCATATGTCTTCTATTCTTTTATAGTGCTTCTAAAAACTAACTATTTTGTCTTCAGGGAACAAGAATACAAGCAGACGTTTCTGGTTCTCAGACATTGAGCAAGTTTTCTTGGGTGAAGCACTATGAACGGTACTGGTTCTCACTAAATGGTTTTTATGTGATGTTTGCCGATATTCTTGGCAAAACCAATCGCCACACCTATCAAATTTATTTCATGGATTACACCGAGTTCACCTTGCTCAAAGATCACCCAAACTACTCAAATTTCTTGTTTTTCACTCCCACCCTCGAGATCACCCGAGGCACTGTCCCAGAACGCTATCCTATAGGTATCATCACCGAGGCACTGTCACTACTCAAATATGTTGTATTGTTTATAAAGTTACATATTTTTGTTGTTATAGACGTTCTAGGAGTAATAACGTGGGTTGGAAAGAAGGAAAGAAGAAATTCTTGCGGGACATAAGGCGATACTTCAAATATGTTGTATTGTTTATCCCAGAAGTATCGCCTTATGTCCCGCAAGAATTTCTTCTTGTGATAGCTCTTGAGGTGCTTTGGTTCTGCATTTGCGGCGAGGTAGTTAGCGATGTCAGCATACCATGGTTGATCAGAATCGGCGGCAGCTACTAGGTATTCCTCCGAAACACCAAGGTGTTCAACAGTCAATACTGGTTCGAAAATCGCAGGGTATCGACCGATACCATAGGAGTGTCGATCGATACCAAGACCTGCAATTCGTGGGAATTGCTGTGTTTTTGCGAAGCCCATCCAAAATTCAGACTCAATGAAGTAGACGGATTCTTCTGGTAGTTGGTCATCAATGGGGACGTCTGCATCGATGCGAATCCTCGAAAGATGGTCAGCGACCCCGTTCTCTATGCCCTTCTTGTCCTTAATCTCGATGTCGAAAACCTGTAGCAAAAGAACCCAACGACAAAGACGAGGCTTAAGGTCCTTGTTCTGCATCAGATACTTGAGAGCAGCATGATCAGTATGGACAATCACTTTGCTCCCAATCAAGTATTATCGAAATTTCTCAAAAGAGAAAACGACTGCAAGTAGTTCTTTCTTTGTGGTGTTGTAGTTTCTCTGAGCATCATCCAAAGTTCTGCTGGCATAATAGATGACGTGCAGCTTCTTATCCTTCCTCTGACCGAGAACAGATCCAACAGCAAAATCGCTAGCGTCGCACATAATCTCAAAGGACAGAGTCCAATCAGGAGGTTGCACAATAGGAGCACTCACCAAAGCCTTTTTTATCTCCTCAAAGGCTGCAAGGCAGTCAGATGTGAAATCGAATTTGATCTCCTTGCATAATAAAGTTGTGAGTGGATGTGCTATCTTGGAGAAATCCTTGATAAATGTCCTGTAAAACCCAGCATGACCAAGGAAGCTTCGAATATCCTTCACATAATTTGGTGGTTGGAGGCTCGTCATAACCTGAATTTTTGCTTTGTCAACTTTGATCCCAGCCTCAGACACTTTGTGCCCAAGTACGATACCATCCTGAACCATAAAGTGACACTTTTCCCAGTTAAGGACCAAGTGTTTCTCCTCACATCTTTGTAGCACTTTGCACAAGTTAGCCAAACAGTCCTTGAACGATGATCCATACACTGAAAAATCATCCATGAACACCTCCATGAAATCCTCAATCATGTCTGTGAAGATATACATCATGCATCTCTGAAAAGTGGCTGGAGCGTTACACAATCCAAATGGGATTCTTCTGTATGCGAATGTGCCATATGGACATGTAAAGGTCGTCTTCTCTTGGTCATCTGGATGTATTGGAATCTGGAAGAAACCTGAATATCCATCGAGGAAACATTAATAGGGATCACTAGCCAACCTCTCCAACATCTGGTCATTGAATGGCAGTGGAAAATGATCCTTCCGTGTAGCTGCATTCAACTTCCTGTAGTCGATGCACATTCGATGTCCAGTGATAGTCCTAGTAGGAATCATCTCATCCTTCTCATTCTTCACCACGGTTATCCCTCCTTTCTTAGGGACAACGTGCACTGGACTGACCCAAGAGCTATCCGATATAGCGTAGATAACACCAGCTTTTAAAAGCTTCATCACTTCCTTTTTGACCACTTCCATCAGATTCGGATTCAGCCTCCTTTGATGCACAATTGAAGCCTTTGACTCGTCCTCAAGGTGAATCCTATGCATGCACAGGTCCGGTGATATACCTGAAATGTCATCAAGAGAATAGCCAAGAGCTTTGCGATACTTGCGCAACTTGTTCAGCAGTAAGGCAATCTCTGCGTTATTCAAAGAAGCATTAACAATGACTGGGTATGTAGAATTAGGACCAAGAAAACTATACCTCAGATTTGGTGGGAGTGGCTTTAGTTCCACTTTAGGAGCGTTCTCTGCACTCCAATCCCCAAGCCCAGCAGTTTGCTTAGAACTTTCGGCCAACTCTCCCTCGAGTCACAGGGTATCGACCGATACCAAGGGGGTATCGATCGATACTGGCGATGCTGAATCGAGCATCCTTGAGTAGCCAGCTGTATCATCACACGGGTGCTCCTCTGAAGTGGCTGAACAGATCAATGCTCTCTCTATTGGGTCCTCAGGATGCATCTCCAGGAAATACTCTTCAGCTATGTCACTGAAGGTGTCAACAAAGAAGGTCTGCCCATCTATGGTTGGTCTCTTCATCATCTTATCCATATGGAAAGTCATGACCAAATCACCAATGTTAAGAGCGATCTTCCCGTTCTTGCAATCAATCAAAGCACCAGCTGTTGCAAGGAAGGGTCTGCATAAGATAAGAGGGTCCTTAGGCTCGGCATCATACTTCATGACGATGAAATCAGTTGGGATCAAGCAATTTCCAATCTTAATCGGGACATCTTCGAGTAGTCCCTCTGGAAGTCTAACTGAATGATCAGCAAGTATCAGGGATATCCTCGTGGTTGTGAAGTCTGTCATCCCCATCTTTTTGGCAACTGAGTATGGCATGAGGTTGACACTTGAACCAAGATCACAAAGAGAACGCTTAAACCTGTCTGTGAATATCGTACAATCCAACACAAAACTCCCTGGGTCTGGCAGTTTCTTCGGTATTCTGTTGGTTAGGATTGCACTGCACTCATGAGTAATCATCAAGCATCCCTCTTCAAGGTTCACGTTGCTGGATACCATCCGCTTGACATATCTCCTAAAGGCTGGAAAAGTCTTGATGGCATCGATAAAAGGAAGTTCAGCGATCAACTTATCCATGATTGCCTTGCATCTAGAGTCTTCTACCTCCTTCTTAGTCTTCCCAACAGCTCTGGGATAAGGTATCCTCGGCGTGTAAACTCTTTCTGCGACCACATTAGGAACTTCCTTCGAAACCTTAGGAGTTGATTTGGTTGCGGGATCAGTATCGACCGATACTGTAGTAGTGTCGATCGATGCTGGGGCGATTACGGTATCCTCGTCGTCAAGATCGACGAGAACATCTGTAGATTGGCTACTTTTCGCTCCCGGAGTGACCTTTTTTCCACTTCTCAGGGTGATTGCATTGATGTGAGCCCTTGGAGTCTCTACTTTCCCTGGAAGAAAACCTTCTTGCCTTTTTACAGCCTCTGAAGTCTGAGCTATCTGAAGTTCCAGCTTCTTCTGCTGAATATTAATAGTATCGATCCTTCCACTCCGATCATTGTATAGGACATAAATCTTCCCATTGAAATCCACTGTAAGCTTCTGCTGTCCCTGGAGAAGCTGCTCAAACATAGCCTCGATCTTGCTATCTGGAAGCTTAGCAGGTATGGGCTGATAAGATGAGTTCCCATAGTTTCTGACATACCCACTGTTCTGAGATGGTTTCTGACCAAACTGATTCGAATCTCCTTGCTGAGAGTTATTGTTGAAGTTTCGGTTGTTGTTGAATTGATTTCTCTGACCCTAAAAACCAGAACCACCAATGTAGTTAACATCCTCTACTTCATCCTCGTTGAATACCTCGACATCTTCAGCAAAGTGAACAGCCTTTGGTGTCTTGTCCATCAGAAGACTGTGCATAGAATCCAACTTGGCTTGAACATCAGCAATCTGTGAACCATCCATGTTACCAGCTAGCTTCTTCGGCTCAAAATCAGCATTCTTGCTGCTATTACTAGACGCCAAGTTCTCAATCAGTACATAGGCTTCATCAGGATACTTGGTGTTGAAGTTTCCATTGCTTGAGGCATCCAAAGTCATTTGATACCTCCAATCGAGCCCTCTGAAAAAGAATCCCATCAACTGAACATCAGAGTATCCGTGATGTGGACAATCTCTCTGATACGATCTGAATCTCGTCCAAGCAGCCTTGAACGCCTCAGTAGGTCCTTGAGAAAATTGGGAGATCTTGTTCCTCAGATCCTCAGATCGTGCATCATCATAGAAATTATTCAGAAAAGCAGTCTTAGTTTGATCCCAAGTAGTCAGCGATCCAGGAGTCAACTACTTTAGCCAGTAAGCTGCTTCTCCACCAAGTGAGTATGGGAAAAGCTTGCAGAAGAGGTAGTCGTAGGACACTCCATTGCTATTGATGCTAGTGACCAAGTCCTCGAACCTCTCATTGTGATCCATGGGATGTTCGCTGGAAATACCATGAAAAGGGTGCTGGCTCACAAGAGTGTAGTATGCAGGCTTCAGCTCAAAGTCATTCCTCTGATAAGGTGGAGGACAAAACGCAGAGCGATTTGCATAAAAATGGTCAGGTCTGTTGCACTCACCAATCGTCCTACCACGATTAACCACAGCGTTCTCAGCATTCACTGCGATTGCGTTTCCAGCGGCATTCCCAGCGATAACAGGAGCAGGTGGAATGATGTTCTCCTCACCATCCAGACGTTGTCCTTGCTCATTGCACAAACGACCCTCTCGGTCTCTGTAAGCTCCACCTGCATCTTGAACCAACTCCACTTGATTGTTGTTCATCTTTGCTGGCTTCTTTGCTCGTCTGTTTGTGCGTTCCACGAGTGCTAGCTGCTCGAGTGACAGATCAACTAGCTGAGTGCTCTTGTTCTTCCTGGTTTCACGATTAGGCATACACCTGAAAGCAAGAGTCAAAAACGTTAGTAACTTGGTAACACGATGAGTATCGACCGATACCAAGTGGTATCGATCGATATCAAAAAGAAAGCGGCGAGTATCGACCGATACTAGATAGTATCGATCGATACCGTCGGGCTTAGTCGAATTTCTCAGACTAAAAATCTAATGGCGAATTGAGTCCCCGGAAACGGCGCCAAATTTGATATGATCAAATTAATACCCTAAAAGTACTAAGCTGTTGTTGCAGCAATAGTAGGGGTCGAACACAAGGACTCACAGAAACACACAATATATTTTATGGAAGAGAATTACGCTAAGCAATCAATAGTATTGAAAAACAGAATGTAATTTAAAACGGTTGTGAATTCAATTGGAGAAAGATAGGTTCAGGGTATTTCTCAGGGAGTCACTGAATGCAGACAAACTAATTAACAGGATTCAGATTTAGCGTGGTTCTTGAACTCAAATCACTACAGTATAATTAACCAACTCTCGTTGCGAGAATTATCTAAGCCTAAATCCTAGGAATTCCAAATCTCTTTGCGAATCCTAAAGTCTAAACCAGATTTTATATCAAGTTTGATTTGTTCACAAAACAACTAAACCAAATCTCTTTGCGAATAGTTATTTTGCTCACCTTAGGTTCTATCAGGTAATTAATCGCACTCTCGTGCCTAATCGATTATCATAAGATCTAAGTTCTAGGTGATCAATCTAGAATTAGCTTTGCAAACAACCTATGGTGAAGAACTAATTTAGATAATGAATCCTAATAATAAATCAACCTAGCATTCAGAGAAAACCCTATTGAGAACCTTAAACCTAACAAGGGATCTACTCAGACATGGAGAATGAAACAATCAACATAACTGAATAAATCATCAAATAAATCAGAAAGAGTAACAAGAGGGTTCGAAATCTTCTCTCAGACGAACATAGTTTCAGACTTGTTTCCCTTCAAAGCTCTCTCACAAAACCAGAATAAAATAAGCATAGCCATGAAAGCGGCTCTAAAATCCTATTAAATAACCTAAACACGAATTGGGGTCTTCTTGTAAATATTAAAGTCTTCTGGGCAAGTTCTGCAATTCTTCAAACTTCATTAAAAGTTACGACCCGTAATCTCCTCGATGGGTGTCGATCGATACCAAAGATGTATCGATCGATGCTTGACGCTTCGATTGGGCACTTAGTCACCAGACTTCAGTTTTGCTCCAGAACGCTCCATAAAACTCCAATATTTCCAATAATGCTCCAAATGTGCTAAAACATGTAAAAGACTCTAAAAGACTCTATAATAGAATAAAGACTCGATAAAACGGACTTATATCATGGCTTAAACGGGGTAAAAACCATGATATATCACAACATGATTGAATAGATCATCAAAGAAATCAATAAGAAACAGGAGTTCAGAGTTGTCTCTCCATAAACCAAAGTAAAATCAAGCGTAGAATAAAGCATAGCCATCAAAGTGGCTCAAAAACCTAATAAATAACCTAAGACACGTTTTGGGGCTTCTTGTAAATAATAAAGTCTTCTGGGGTAATTTTGCAATTCTTCAACTCTTCATAAAAGTCGCGACTCGTGTCTTGCTGCGGTGAGTATCGACCGATACTAGTCAGTATCGATCGATACTGAGGCTTCAAATCGGGTACTCAGCTACACGAACGTCTGCTTTGCTCCAAAATGCTCCATAAAGCTCTAATATCTCCAATTATACTCCAAACGTGCTAAAACCTGTAAAAGACTCTATAACACTACAAAATAGTAGAAAGACTCCATAAATAGGACCTATATAATGGTCAAAAAAGGGTAAAAACCATGATATATCAGTAGTTGGGCTTTTCTCCTTTGAAAGGATTCGGTTTTGAACTAGAAGCATAAGGTTGTCGTGAGACACCTTTCCTCTTGAGCTGCTGCTCCACTAAGAGTGCCTCTGCTGCTCCACTAAGAGTGCCTTATGCAACATCTCCTCCAGAGTAGCATAAGATTGCATCTCCATCCGATCATGCAAGTCACGGTTCATTCCGCTTAGGAATCTAGCCATTGTGGCATCGTCTGGCTCATCAACATCGCCTTTGAGCATGAGCTTTTCTATCTCTTGGAAGTAGTCATCCACGCTCTTACTTCCTTGTTATAGCCGTCGCATCTTTTGGTGTACCTCGCGGTGGTAGTAAGTTGGCACAAACCGTTTCCTCATCAACATGGTCATCTCATCCCATGTCTTAATGGGGTTCTCTCCATTACATCTCCTATTAGTCAATAATTGATCCCACCAATCAATAGCATAGTCATGAAATTCAGTCGCGGCTAACCTGACCTTCTTTTGCTCGGAATAGTTTTGGCAATCAGAAACCAAATCGATTTTCTTTTTCCACTCAAGGAAGGCATCGGGATCGTTCTTCCCGTAGAACGGTAGAATTCGTAGCTTCAATCCGCCAAGGTCATTGTCATTCCGTCCTCGGGATGGTTGACGTCTAGCTTGGTTCCCACCGGATGAGTATCCTTGATCGTAGAACGGGTTGTCGTTTTGCTCGTTCTACCTTGATCGGGCTCTTCTTTGTCTAGCCGGCATATGACGACTCCCTTGACCAATACCTTGTTCGGATCCTTGATCCTCGACCTGATTAGCTCCTTGATTAACGCCATGGTTGGCACCGTGATTTCTTTCTTATCTCCTCGGTGTCCTGACCTCTAGAGTTGCCATACAATCTTTCATCTCATTTAGTAATTGAGTTATGGCGTCCACCTTGCGATTCATGGCGGCATCTCGTTCCCTTCTCGTTCGTGAAGTACCGGTTTCACTTTCATCGGAAATTTTTCCTCGCAAAAAGAAACAAACACGTTAGTAAAAAAAATATCCTCACAAGTGTTTCACTCAACTCTCGTAATGACCTCACACACATTAGAAGTTCTCCTCGGTTCTTAAGGAACTAAATCGAAAACTCGATGCTAGCTTCAACAACCAAATCGTCAAACAAGTGTATAAGATAGATAGAGAAGAATTACACAACCAAATTGTTTCCTTTTTTTTTTGAATTGTCTTTTCGTTTCTTTTTGAATTGTCTTTTCGTTTCTGTTTTTTTGTTTTTTAATAAAAAAGATAGAAAGAAAAGAAGAAGATAGAATATGAAGAGATAGAAGATGGATAGATATTACCGATTATCAAGAGCGTGGCTCTGATACCACTTGATACGTTTTCCCAAAGATTGCACACTCGAGATCGATATGAACGTTGGATAGATCCCTGACTCCAAAGGACTCCACAAAGAAAGATGCTAAGGCATGAGTGTGAACTCAAAAATCCTTAGGCCCAGACTTGCGGTGAAGATTCGAAACAAGGGGGTGACTTCAATGGCTGATCGAACTCGCGGTGAAAGGATGACAAGGCGTGAGAGATGACTCCTGAAAACCCTTGTGCCCCTTAAACGCTTACAACGAATTCAACGAGACAAAGGGTTGAAGGCTGCGTCAAATGCTATGAACGACACTTGATAAACCGAGTTTGATTTTTGGCTAACCACCAAGAAATCGAAAGAGTTCACAGAGGAAAAAAAGAGAGACTTCTCTAAAATATTTGATTGATAAATGGTGAATAATTTCGACAAAGGGGGAGAAGAATTTATAAAGAAAAGCAAGAGATGTTGTCAACAAGACTAATCTCGAAAATGAAACAAGACTAACATTAAATAGAGTTTTGACTAGGACTTAAAATAGTTGAATGACTCTTCGGATACTTTGACTTGTCTCCACCGAAAAAGTCCCCCGAAAAATCCCTCAGAAAAATCCTTCGGAAAAGTCCCCTTGGAATTCATCATGAGATTGGACCGAGAATGTAAGTGTAAGCCATTGCCTCGTTAAAACCTCTACTCGGAAAACCCAATGGGACAAAACCGAGCATAAGAAAAAGAGTACAACAACTTACTTGCGGCCAATCCTCAAGAAGAATCCACGAATGATATTGAGGTTAGGACAAAGTGTGTAAGCTGATCCTCTTTGATCTGAACTTCACTTAGCAAACTCCGAACAGCTCCGGCTAGTTTCTTAGACTTGGACCGCGTAATAGGACCTTCGGGAATGACCAATGCTGCCTTTGGAACCTCATCCAATGTTGGCGTATCCATGATCACATCATAATGTGTTTATCTTTGCCACAGGTTATTGTTGCAGGTTTATATCATGAATAGGAGCACACTGTGAGAAGAGTGATATTATCATATCTTACCCATTTTAAGCATTTATTTAGTTTAGATTTTGTCTCTTTTGCATATGCTCTCATAGCATTGTTTTAGTGTTTTGGTCCAAATTAGAGTCTAGCTAATTTGCATTAGGACCTAGTGAGTCTTGCATCATATGGAGTATTTTCTAGGTACTTGGAGATATTTTGGATATGATTGGAGTGATGGAGCAAAGGAAAATGTAGAAGTCATCCAAAGTCATTGCAAGATCGAGCCAGATGAAAGAATTCCATTCGGATTCAGCTTCTACGGTCTTCATGAGAATCTTAGAAAATTGAGTTAGATATCGTCTGGAGGTGGTTTCAAGTCATTTGGATAGGTGGTTCAAGAGATATAGCGAATTTACCAAGTACACGTACGTCTGGCGCGCAAAACCTCCACACCGGTGGTGAACCAAAACCTTGGACATGGAGAATACCTGCCGCCTACACCGCTTGAAGACTGCCCGGTGTTGAAGACAAACCTCCACACCGGCCCAATCATACCTCCCCAACTCCACCCTGTGTTAAACCAAACCTTGGCCAATGAGAATACCAGCCAAGCACACCGGCCGACTCACAACGGCCAAGCACACCGAATGACCACCGCCAGGTGTTGGGACTCGGCCCAACCATCTATATAAGGCCTTAGACCTAATTTTTAGAAAGGGGTATCTTATCTCCTTTTCTGCCTTTTGAAAACTCTTTCCTTTTATGGTTCTTAGCAAAGTTTGTAAGATATATCTTGAAGATTAATGCAATTTGAAGTTTCATTTCTCTAATCTATTTCTTTCTTAATCTCTAATCATGATTAACACTACTTTTTCATAAGATTTGGTGTGTTCTTCATGATTAGTGAGTAGTCTTTTTGAGAACTCATTGGTGTGGTAGATTAGGGGGATTTTATGGCTGATCTTTGCTGTCTAGGTTATAGATACTTGTTTTATTTCTCTATTTAGTGTTCATAATGCTTGATTAGCTTGAGAAAGTTGATTTAGACCTTAGGGAATTTCACTCCCACAAGGTGTTTGGTGAAATTTCACAGAGAGTTAAATAGAGGATTTGCTTGTTTAACCTATGAGAGTAGATGTTTAAAGAGCATTTTGGTTGATTGATCTTGTTATTAATGTTTGGTAATTACTTTTCACAAATGCGAGTTTGTTCTTGATTAAGTGATTAGCAAAGAGATTAGTGATATAAAAGTGGATTAGTCTTAATTAATGATCTAGACCTAAAGATTAGCATTTGTTTAATTCCTTGAACATCATAGATTAACTATTAGATCCCCCAATCAATAACCTCACCCAAGGGTTCCCTTTTTATTATAATCTTAATCTCGTTTAGTTAATTGCTTAACTTTTTAGATCCCCCAATCTCGTTTAGTTAATTGCTTAGCTTTTTAGATCCCCCAAGGGACATTATAGATTAGCTATTAGATCCCCCAATCAATAATCTCACCCAAGGGTTCATTTTTATTATCATCTTAATCTTGTTTAGTTAATTGCTTAGCAAAGAGATTAGTACCATGAGAGTGGATTAGTCTTAAATAATGATCTAGACTTAAGGATTAGCATTTGTTTAATTGCTTGAACATTAAGATTAGCTATTAGATCCCCCAATCAATAATCTCACCCAAGGGTTCCCTTTTTATTATCATCTTAATCTCGTTTAGTTATTTGCTTAGCTTGTTTGCTTTCAAATTGAATTAGGTTGCTAGATCAAAACTCAAAAACAACTTTGTTTAGCTTAAATTAAGAAGTTTTATGTATTCTTGGTGTTTGGAACCGAACCCATTTGGATTGATACATCTTATGCTATATAGCATCTAGAGTAATTGAATCTAGATAAGACTAAAAAGTCTTGTTATCAATTTGGTGTCGTTGCCGATTGGGTTTAGCTTTCAACATTTGGATTTTACATCTTCTTGAGATTAAGCTTTATTTTTCTTTTGATTACTAATCTCTTTCACTTCCTTTGCTACTCTTCTCATATAGGTGTATGAACACAAGGGCTAGAGGTGGACACAACCTTGTTGATCCAATAGACGACATACATCTCTTGGAACGAGGAAGTAGAGCACGAAGAGAAAGAGAAAGAGAACGAGCTCCACACATTAAAATGTTGGGTATTGACAACGTTGAAGAGCCTCCGGTTACTAACATCAATAAGAACGTTGATAATGGAAAACAACAAGGGAACAATGGTAATGGAAATCACAGAGCAAATGGTGGAAATGTAATACACCCTTGTCCACGGGATCTCTCAAAAGGAGCGGTAATGATGGATAATCCTTGAATCAAAATTCAAGGCGATGGAATCGTAACCCAGGGAACATGGAGCAGGCTCGAAGGCGTGGGAATCCACCCGAAAATCCTTCCAACACTCAGCTCGCTATGGACGCTCTCGACACGACGATTGATAGAATGGTTACCCACAAAGAGAGATGGAAATCTCTTTGATAAACCGATTTCGAAACCCTTAGAAATCCACTAAGAAAATCGAAAGAGAGAAAGAGATTTTTATTTTATAAATTGTAGATTGATTAATTAAAATACAAGATCTCAAAGAGATTAAATAGACAAAGGAGTTCAAAAGCCTTCTCAAAAATGCAAGAAGACTTCTCGAAAATGAAAAGAAAAATTAAAGAGAGTTTTTGACTTTGACTTGCGAAAATGACCCTTGAACTTCTTGAGGGATTTTCGTGGGGGATTTGTTGAGGGATTTGTTAGAGGGGGATTTAGCACTCCCTGGTTTAACCCGGTTTGAGCTGAAATCAGCCCAACAATCGAGTTCAAGGCCCATCAAGACCGATCTACGAAATTAAAGAGAAATTTCCTTTAATTAATAAAGAGAAGATTTCTTTTATTTGGATAAAGGCAAATTCCAGGAAGAAAGGAGATTATCTTTATCAGCTTCAAGGAAAAAAGATAATTGCCAATACAAAGTCAAGAAGGAAAAGGAAGAGCTAAGGACTTCAAGACTTATAAATAAGGAGGCCATCTTAACAATCTTAACAATCTGACAATCTCTCAAGGGAGAACTTAGACATAAACGTCATTTGTAACAAGAACTACATTTTGGCTTGATCCGTTTAAAGGGTACGTAGGCAGCCTTCAACGGCACAGCTATAAATATAATAAAAATAATTCTCCTAAACTCTAAACTGAATTCGCCGATCTACGATACGTGCGAATTCTGGTTCCTTCAATTGGCGCTAGAAGGAAGGGCCAAGAAAAATCTGGTGTTTATGGAGAATTATTTTTAAACCCTAGAAATCTGAAACTCGAAAAACTCGAAGACGACGTCAAAGATCAATAATTCTCCGATCTACTCAACGGATCAAAAAAAAAAAAAAAAGATTGCTTGATGCCATCTCCGTACTCCGAAGTCAGATCCGGTGAACCGCCGCGCTCCGACCAAGCCTGCATCTTCCGGTGAGCTGCCGCGCTCCCGACCAGAGCCGCCTCCACCTTTAGCTCGGACACCGACGACGGCGACCTCCCTGGTTTCTCCTTATTCCTCCGAAGGCATGTGAAGCAAAATCTCCTCTCCTTATCCGACCAGATGCGGATCTACGACGATCTGTTTCGTCTTCTCCTCAGCTCCGAAAACTCCAGCTCCACCGGAACCAGAATCGACACTCCGCGACAGATCATGCCCGAATTCAACACCACCGATCTTCATCTTCGTCGCCGCAAACGCCGAACGTGAGTGGAGGGAGAAGCCGCGAGCAGCACCACCTCCGTCAGTGACCTCCTTCACTGACCACGATCAGCAATCCGCCACTGCTTCGAGCTTCCCGGAGCTCCGCCATCATCGCCGTTGCTCGCCGCCGCACCTGCAACGAGCCAAGCCAACGTGAGAAGAAGATTTTCTTCTGGGCTTGCAAACATCTTTTGGCCCATCTGCTGATATGATACTAAGCCCATCTCAAGCCCAGATGAGAGAGATAATAACGTATTTCTCTATTAAAAAAAAAAGAAGGAAAATAGTCCAAGCAAATTGGTTTAATCAAAAAACCAAACTGGGCCGAGTCCAATTAGTTCTCTAACCGAACTAAAACGGATAGTTCGAAGCAATAACATCACATCGGTACATTC
Source organism: Eutrema yunnanense (assembly GCA_002933935.1). Classification (NCBI taxonomy): domain Eukaryota; kingdom Viridiplantae; phylum Streptophyta; class Magnoliopsida; order Brassicales; family Brassicaceae; genus Eutrema; species Eutrema yunnanense. The sequence continues at coordinate 98,338 of PKML01046943.1, read as the reverse complement.
ACCGAAGCTGGGGATTAAAAGAAAACAAACGTTCACCGATCTCGTTCCAGTTCGCCAACCGAGCTATGCAAAACTCAGGTATTTTTTATCAACTTTTTTACTTGTTATTCGAAGATATTTTCTTTTCAGATTATATCACAGGATCCGTCCCTTCAAGCCGAACTTAAGCAGTTCGCCGAACTCGTACAGTTCGTATCATCAAGCCGAACTCAAGCAGTTCACCTACCTCCCAATCAAACATATCGCCTACTTCGCAGTAAGGCAGTTCGTGGTCGTAGTTCGTCGATCCGACAGTAAGGCAGTTCGTGGTCGTAGTTCGTCGGTCTAAGAGTTAGGTAGCTCGGTCGCAACTTACTCATCGCGCAGTCACAGTTCGCCGATCTCGCTGCCCCACCTAACTCACGACCACCGCTAGCCGACCTCCTGCTCGCCAAACTCACGATCGCAGTTCTCCAACCGCACAGCTCGCTGACCTCGCAGTACGGCAACTTGTAATCGTAACTCACCGATCTAAAAATTGGGCAGCTCGCAATCACAGCTCGCCGACCTCGCAATCTCGCACGAACTATCGAAACCGAACTTGAAAAAGTCGAGGCCGACCTCGCACTTAACTAACAAACACCGAGCTCAGCCTCGAGTTCAATCTCTCGTCTTTAGTAATTTTTGCAGGAACAAAGCCGAACAACGTCTAAAAAGAAAATTCGACCAGATGTTGATTTCAACTCCAATCGGGCTAAAGAATTCTCCAAAGAGATCCGCCGAACTCGAACACTCCTTCGCCGAACTGAGGGGGGGACTAATTGTTAGAGGGGGATTTAGCACTCCCTGGTTTAACCCGGTTTGAGTTGAAATCAGCCCCACAATCGAGTTCAAGGCCCATCGAGACCGATCTACGAAATTAAAGAGAAATTTCCTTTAATTAATAAAGAGAAGATTTCCTTTATTTGGATAAAGGCAAATCCCGGGAAGAAAGGAGATTATCCTTATCAGCTTCAAGGAAAAAGGATAATTGCCAATACAAAGTCAAGAAGGAGAAGGAAGAGCTAAGAACTTCAAGACTTATAAATAAGGAGGTCATCGCCTCATTCTTAACAATCTGACAATCTCACAATCGAGAACTTCCGCAGAGAACAGAGAATACGAGAGAGCTCCTTTACCGATCTCAAGTTCTTTCGTCTTTGCCATCTTACTAAACTCCGTTGTAACACCGACTCTTGATCAATAAACGAGATTCCGATTAAAGTACTGTTTTACCCCTGTTGTGTGATTTACGGATCAACAGGATTTGCTGCGGGATTTGGGCTTGAGGGAAAAAGTGTTCCAAGGCCTCGTTAAAAACCTTGTCACGTAAAACCCAATGGGTAAAAACCGTGACTAAGGAAAAGAGCACACTTGGACTTGTATCGAAACCAAGTTTCGTGAACATGTTAAACGAGTCCTCCTAGTGCGTCCTTTAGCTTCTTCGCCTTAGCTCTCGTCATAGGTCCTTCCGGAACGTACAAAGCTTCCTCGGGTTCAAGCTCCTTCTCGGCAAAAGTCTCCTCGGCAAGCTTCTCATCGGCTACGTGCTTAACCTCCATTGAGCCGTCTAGGATCATATCATGCCCCTCCTCTTCAAAAGGATTTGTCCTCAAATCTGGACTATCTGCAACAAAAGGGATCAAGTCAGAAACATTGAAACTCGAACTAATAGCGTACTTACCTTGCAAATCGATGACGTAGGCATTGTTGTTGATCCGTTTGATCACACGGAATGGACCATCAGTCCTTGGCATGAGCTTAAACTTTCTTTCATCGGGAAATCTTTCCTTGCGTAGATGTATCCAAACGAGATCACCCGGTTCAAAGATCACGATGCTCTCCTCTTTGTTTGCTTGCGCGTGATGATGTTTGTTTTGCAAACGCTCCGTTTGTTCAAGAACAACAATTTTCTTAAGCCACTCATGGTAAAGCCACGTTTTGGGGGCATGAAAATTTAGCTCTTCGTCATGTATACCCTGTGCTTTCATAATAAAAACTTGAAACACAAGATCAAACAAAAAAGGGCATACTTCTCTATTTCAGCAAGTAGTTTATTATAAATCAGAATGTAGATCATATCAAACATCTTAATGAATGATCTCAAATCATATGAAGCCTCTTTAAATTCATGATAAGAAATGCATTGTGTTATCCTAGAGAGTCTATCAAAATTCATAAGCACATAATTTATGTTTGGTTCACACGTTTTATCAAAAAGAAATCCTCCATGTCTAAAGATTTTTTTATACTCAAATTTCTCAAAATAATGAATCACATCTTTAAAATCAATACTTGACAAATAAAGTTTTTGGATGTGTTCATATTCCAGCAATTTAGATTTAGGAATAAAAAGAAATACATACCTTTGAATTGTTGCGTTCGGGTAAAAAGGATTGATCGAACGTTTTTGCTGGGCATGTTTTGAGCTGATTTTCTTCTTCTTGATTGGATGGGGACTTTGTAGGATCACCTCCTGTTTCTTTAAGATCCTGCAAAAGAGAAGTTTTCTCACTCGGAGATGGCAACTCCGGTGCAATGTTAATTAAACTTGTAGGAGTTTTCTCAAAATCATTCAAAATATTTTTTTCTTTTTGTTGAAGATGGTTAAGAGATTCATTTACAAACTGCCTTACTCTTTGCTTTATGATTAGCAGATCTTGTTGAATTTCATTTGGTGTCATCGAAATTAGACCAATCTTTCCTCCTTTGTATCTAAACAAAAATCGGTTTTTGAGACCGTCATGGATCGCTTGATGTTTATTCTGCCATGGTCTTCCTAGAAGGATGTGACATGATTCCATTGGTAGGACGTCACACAGCAACTCGTCTTTATACGTTCCAATGGATATGGAAATCGTCACTGGGCGGATCACTCTTACGTTGTAATTATCATCGAACCGTAGGTTCTGCTCCTCCTTTAATCCGAGCTTCCGGACCATATACTCGCTTACCACGTTGTTGCAATTTTTCTCATTGATCATGATGATGCATACCTTGCCTTGAACACGACACCTTGTGTAGAACAGATTTTCTCCTTTGCTTGACATCTTCGAACCATTTGCCGGGTTGTTTTGCGGAATTACGGGATTCGTTGGTGCGGGGGCTGCCTTGGCAACTCTCAATAGTTCTCTTTGCATGAGATCCATACGTGTTGTCATCTCACCAAGCAGCCTAGTGATCTCGTTAGTAGCGGCTTCATGGACTGGTTTGCCATCGGGTAAAAGCTTTGCGCCTAAATCGGTAATCAAGCGAGTTACTTCTTCCATTACGGCTTGATTATTGGGTGAACTCGATTCGGAAGTTTCTTCGGACATATTGGTACCTGAAATTATCACAAGAACAAGTTAGTAAAAGACACAAAATTTAGAAACGTGAATTCAAAATAATGAAAAGGAAAGGAATCGCTTAGTCGGTTTTAGTCGAATTTTCTCGGAAATTTGGATCCCTCGGTGGTTTGAAAATTCCCGGATAAATCCCTCGGATTTATGTTTTTCCCCGGGAAGAAAAATCCCACGGACTTGAATTCCCCCGGAAATCCCTCGGTATCGTTTTCCCTCGGAAAGTCCCTCGGTATCGTTTTCCCTCGGAAAGTCCCTCGAACTTGATTTCCCCGGGAAGTACCTCGAACTTTTGAACTTCCGAAAATTGCTTGACCTTTGAGTTCCTTGCAAAAATTTTAAAATCCACACGAACAAAAGCTTAGGTCGATCTGAGAATCAAACACAATCAAACAATACTTTTTTTTTTTTTTTGCAAAAAAGANTGATGAACGATTTTTTTTTTTTTTGATTTATGATGAAACAAAACAACCTAACAATGATCTAAATGAAAAAAGAACTGGATTCAACCCAGAAAATTGATGAACAATTCGATGAACACAAAAAGAAGATGAACGGTCAAAATGAAAATTATGCAATGGAATGAAACAAAACAAAAACGAAATGATAAGATGATAGATGAAACGATATTACCGGATCCTTGAGTTGCTCTGATACCACATAATACACCCTTGTCCACGGGATCTCTCAAAAAGAGCGGTAATGATGGATAATCCTTGAATCGAAATTCAAGGCGATGGAATCGTAACCCCGGGAACGTGGAGCAGGCTCGAAGGCATGGGAATCCACCCGAAAATCCTTCCAACACTCAGCTCGTTATGGACGCTCTCGACACGACGATTGATAGAATGGTTACTGATATATCATGGTTTTTACCCTGTTTAAGCCATGATATAAGTCCTTTTTATAGAGTCTTTCTAGTGTTTTGTAGTATTTTAGAGTCTTTTACAGGTTATAGCACATTTGGAGCTTAATTGGAGATATTGGAGCTTTCTGGAATATTCTGGAGCGAAGCAGAGATCCGTGTAGCTGAGACGTCAAAATCACCTGAGTATCGATCGATACTGCCTAGTATCGATCGATACCCGTCGGGGAAACAGAAGGATCGCGACTTAATGAAGAGTTGAAGAATTGCAGAATTGGCCCAGAAGACTTTGATATTTACAAGAAGGCCCAAAACGTGTTTTAGGTTATAAATAGGATTTTACAGCCACTTGTTTAGGCTAAGCTTTATTTTCTATACTTTGATTTGAGACAAGTCTGAATCTCCCTTCGTCCGAGATCAGATCTTAAAACCTCTTGTTATTCTTATTCTATTGATGATTTATTCAAGCATATTGATTGTTTCATTCTCTATGTTTGAGTAGATCCACTTTAGGTTTAGGGTTTTCTCATAAAGGATTTCTTTGAATGCTAGGTTAATTATCTGTTTAGGATTCACCATCTGAATTAGTTCTTCGCCTTAGGTTGTGTTCAAAGCTAATTCTAGGTTGACGAATCTGGAACTTAGATCTTAGGATAATTGATTAGGCACGACAGTGCGATTAATTACCTGATAGAACCTAGGTGAGCAAATTGATTATTCGCAAAGAGATTTGGTTTAATTGATTTGTGAACATATCAAACCTGATATTAAAGCTGATTTAGACTTTAGGATTCGCAAAGAGATTTGGAATTCCTAGGATTTAGATTTAGATAGTTTTCGCAACGAGAGTTGGTTAATTATATCTTAGTGATTTGAGTTCTAGAACCGTGCATAATCTGAATCATGTTAGTTAATTTAGCTGCATTCATTGATTTTCTGAGAAAAACCCTAGGCCTATATTTCCTTCATTGATTTACAACTCCTTTAATTTCTGTATTGCTTTTAATTACATCTATTGATTTAGCTTATTTCAAATCTATTTAATCTATTGTGTGATATCTGAGTCTTTGTGGTTCGACCCCTACGTTTACTACAACAACCGCTTTAGTATCTGCTAGGGTATTAATTTGAGCGTATCAGTTACCCACAAAGAGAGATGGAAATCTCGCAAACCCAAGAAGGTGAATCCTGTTTGGAAGAGCCTCCTGATGAGCCTACTGTCGCAGACGTTCCAGCTGAACCGCCCAGCATCCCCAAGGAAGTTGTCAAGAAGACTAAGGCAACAAAGAAGAATACCAAGAGCAACAAGGTCGAGAATCCCCATGTCACTCTGATCCCTCAGAAGTGCGATGGGAATTCAATTGAGTATAAGGTAAAATGCAAAGGAGCTTCGAAGCCATTCTCCAAGGCTAGGATCCTTCTTACTTCTGAGCTGAAAGAGAAAGGACAAGAGTTCATGGACAGCATGCTGAGCAGAACGTTGAAGATAGCGATGTCAAGTTGTGGAGCCTGTTTTGGTGCAAGCTCTCACTTTTATCCAGCCTGAAGGGCGTTACAGTCAAGCTATTGACGTTAAACGAGCGCTTGGTGGGAGGCAACCCACTGGTGAGTCTGTTTTTGAGTCGTTTTTGTTTTTATTTTCGTTCGTTTTATGTTTGTGTCAGGATAAACAAGGAGCAAAACTCGAAATCGCATAGCATCGCGAATGAAAGGTTCGTCAAGTCGATTAAAGCCCAGTATCGATCGATACCAGGCTGTGTGTCGATCGATACTTGACGTTCCAGCAAGGTAACTTCTTGTTTTTCCCAATTTTAGTCTGTTATTTTGTTTTATTTCACTGACTCTAGGCTAGATAACACTGGGGACAGTGTTGTTCAAGTCTGGGGGAGGTGTCTGCTGACAAAGTTTTTGTTTTTCTTAGAGTCAGTCGTTTTATCGAGTCAAAAATTGTTTTATTTAGTCAAAACTTGTTGGAGATGATGATCATGTGCTTGAACCTATTGATTTGATTTTGTTTTTGAGTGCACGGTGTTACATGATCAGCTCTAGATCGACTAATGAAAAATCCAAAGACTGACCAGTTGACTAGAAAACATCCATGTCTCCAGCAGAGTTCTTCTGAAGCCTGAGCCAAATTTTTGCACTTCATCAATGTGGTTAGTATTTTTAGAGCTTGATTCATCATTCATATCTGATAAAGGAACCAATGTGTTTAGAGTTATGGTATCTCTCTCCCCTGTTATAAGTTGATAGATAAGAGCATAAAAGATTGAAATGATTTTCTTCTGAGTAGAGGGTTAGGAAAATTTCCAGCGATCCCATTATTCTACTTAAGAAGAGATGATCACACAGAGGATTGGAAGCGAGGCTAGGATTTTCCTATGATGCCATTATTCGCCTACATCTTTTGATACATAGAAAGAGAAGAACCGGAGATTTGGTGGCAAACACCATCAATACTCGCGTCTCATACCTTGATGTGTATATGCTAAGCTGAAAAGAAAAGAAAGAACATAATAAGAAATAAGTATGGGGGAGAGAAATTGATACAAAAAGTGTGAAAAAGGGTGGTTC
>PKML01046943.1:79811-91516 GCA_002933935.1 Eutrema yunnanense | reverse complement strand
AATTCTAGGTTGACGAATCTGGAACTTAGATCTTAGGATAATTGATTAGGCGCGAGAGTGCGATTAATTACCTGATAGAACCTAGGTGAGCAAATTGATTATTCGCAAAGAGATTTGGTTTAATTGATTTGTGAACATATCAAACCTGATTTAGAATTTAGGATTCGCAAAGAGATTTGGAATTCCTAGGATTTAGATTTAGATAGTTTTCGCAACGAGAGTTGGTTAATTATATCTTAGTGATTTGAGTTCTAGAACCGTGCATAATCTGAATCATGTTAGTTAATTTAGCTGCATTCATTGATTTTCTGAGAAAAACCCTAGGCCTATATTTCCTTCATTGATTTACAACTCCTTTAATTTCTGTATTGCTTTTAATTACATCTATTGATTTAGCTTATTTCAAATCTATTTAATCTATTGTGTGATATCTGAGTCTTTGTGGTTCGACCCCTACGTTTACTACAACAACCGCTTTAGTATCTGCTAGGGTATTAATTTGAGCGTATCAGTTACCCACAAAGAGAGATGGAAATCTCTTTGATAAACCGATTTCGAAACCCTTAGAAATCCACTAAGAAAATCGAAAGAGAGAAAGAGATTTTTGTTTTATAAATTGTTGATTGATAAATTAAATACAAGATCTCAAAGAGATTAAATAGACAAAGGAGTTCAAAAGCCTTCTCGAAAATGCAAGAAGACTTCTAGAAAGTGAAAAGAAAAATTAAAGAGAGTTTTTGACTTTGACTTGCGAAAATGACCCTTGAACTTCTTCAGGGATTTTCGTGGGGGATTTGTTGAGGGATTTGCTGCGGGATTTGGGCTTGAGGGAAAAAGTGTTCCAAGGCCTCGTTAAAAACCTTGTCACGTAAAACCCAATGGGTAAAAACCGTGACTAAGGAAAAGAGCACACTTGGACTTGTATCGAAACCAATGCGGTTCGAGGCACTTCTTCCTCCAAACCCACGGCTTCGTGAACATGTTGAACGAGTCCTCCTAGTGCGTCCTTAAGCTTCTTCGCCTTAGCTCTCGTCATAGGTCCTTCCGGGACGTACAAAGCTTCCTCGGGTTCAAGCTCCTTCTCGGCAAAAGTCTCCTCGGCAAGCTTCTCCTCGGCTACGTGCTTAACCTCATTTGAGCCGTCTAGGATTATATCAAAATGGAAACCCACAAGCTCAAGCACATCGACCACCACCCGCCCGTAATGATATAGCTCCAAACCACCCTCCACGAGCTCAAAACATTGTTGGAGCGGGTGATGCCGCTAATGCACAGCACAACCGTCAAGGAATTGAAGCCCCATCGGTTTAGAACAATAACTTTGAGTTCAAAGCTAAGCTAGCTTCATCAACATGGTGCAAGTCAACAAGTTCCATGGCTTGGCGGTCGAAGATCCACTTGATCACTTGGATCAATTTGATCGAATTAGTGGTCTAACCAAGATGAATGGAGTTTCCAAAGATGGCTTCAAGTTACGTTTGTTTCCATTCTCACTTGGAGACAAAGCACACCAATGGGAAAAGAATTTGCCCCAAGGGTCCATCACTATATGGGATCAATGCAAGAGAGCTTTCCTTGCAAAGTTTTTCTCACCTTCTAGGACGACCAAGCTAAGAAATGAGATCTCAAACTTCACCCAAAGAGCAAATGAGAGTTTCAATAAGGCAAGGGAGCGATTTAGAGAAAACTCGGATGCTTCTCTCTTGAGTATTCTATACCGTGGAGAATTGCCCAAGATCCGAATTCTTCTAGACACGACTTGAAACGGTAATTTCTTAGCCAAAGACGTCAATGAAGAAATGGAACTAGTGGAGAATCTCACACAAAGTGATGGAACATATGGTGACAAGTATGATCGAGCTTCAAAGACCACAAGGGATTATGAACAACAAAGGAGAAACAAGTAAATGAAGGCTATCCATGCCATGATAGACAAGCACTCTACCATGATGGACAAGCAATCCACCATGATCGATAAGCTCATCAATGGTTCTCAAAAATCAGTTCACTTTGTTGGAGATTTTGATGCAAACCAACGATTTCAAGAGGACAATATGGATTTGGGTACACAAGAAGAGGTTAACTATGCTGGAGGACAAGGCGGTTACAATAAAAGCTTCAACCCAAACTTCCAAAATCCTCAAAACCAAGCTTACAACCAAGGACCCCAAGTTCAAGGATCCAACTTTCAACAACAAGGGTTTGTTCCTCGAAACCAATTTCAAGGGAACCAATGAGGCTATCCAAACAAGGTTCCTTTTATACCTCAACAAATTTTCCGAAAAGGTTTTGATCCTCAAAGTCAACATAGCTGTTCCAAGCCACAAGACTTTCACCTTAATGGGATGTTTCAACAAATACTCAAGGGTCACGCCAAGACTACAACAATGATAGATTTCTCATACCACGATCTCAACTCAAGGCTTGAAATCATGGCTTCTAAGATCAAACATTTGGAGAATCAAGGTACTCAAGGAAGCTCAATCTCTTATAAACCTATGGAGAAACTCAAAGGGAAAGTCGATGAGAACCAAAAGGAGTATTGCAATGCTATATCCTCAAATGAATCACATCCCAATGATGAGAATGAAGCTGCTATTAGAGAAATTGAGCTTATACTATATGGTTCACAAGTCAAAGAACTTCCCTGTAGAGATGTTCTCTCAAAGCTCAATCAGGACATTGAGGAACAAGGTAGGGGTGACCGTTGGGAATGATGATGACGTGATTTTGGTTGAAGACAAGGGTAAAAGCATAGTTGAGAAGGCTCTCAAGGTTAAAAAGGGTAGTGTTTCTTGCATTGATTCACAAAGATTGCCAAGGGTTGCGCCTAAGTCGATTCCAATGCTTGGAAATTCGGGTAAATTTTCCATCTCTTGCTCTCTTGGAGATTTGAAGATCAATGATGCTTTATGTGACTCCAGTTCAAGTGTAAACGTTATGTCCCCTGAGATGCTTAAGAGTCTAGGGATAAGAAGCGTGACCCATCACCCATCACCTTTGGGGATGCTTCTTCAAGGAAACCACTTGGTCTTGTTGAGGATTATCCGCTTAAAGTCGGGGATTGTCTAGTTCCAACGGATTTTGTTGTTATAAAGATGAAGAAGGCCACCAAGCTCCCACTCCTCCTTGGAACCCCATTCCTCAACACCAGTGGTGCAAAAATGGAATTTAAAAATGATTTAGGTGTTTTACCACGTAGTCAATTAATAACTAAAGTGCACACTACTGCAATCATAACAGTATGTCAATGTAGTACTTTAGGATCGAATCCACAGAGACCAAGGTTACACTACGATTCTCACAAGATGAAATTAAGCTAAGACGATGATAAGGTTTGATTTGCGAAGTAATGAAAATAACTAAAAACGGTATAAATTCAATAAAAGAAAAAGCGTTAGGTCAAGGGTTTCTTCGCGGGAATCCAAAGATCATGAATCAAACAACTATTCAGGGAACGATTAAACACAAGTTCAAACTCAAACATAAATATCTAACCAAACCACTTCTGTGGCATTGATTACTAAATCTAGCAACTTAAAATCCTAACTTTCGTTGAACATAGAGTTCTAGACCAGCATTAACGAATAGGTTCAATATGTTCACGAATCGCCTTAACATCAACTTCCGTTGGCTAAGGACAATTCGCTCGCTTATGTTCTTTCTAGCAACCTACGACACTTCCGTGGTATATATTAAACCCTAGTTTAGAGGCAAAGCGGTCAACTTAGCCTAAGCAATAAACACAACAATAAGTGAAAACCACAAACCATAAATCCCTATCTATGTCTAATTCAATGATTCATGTATCCCGTTGAAACCCTAACCTAACTATGAAACTACTCGGACATGGCAACGGAAAACAAGCAAGGAGATAGAGAGAAACTCATAATAATAATTAAAGAGAGGAAAGGGTTTAGAATTATTCTCAATAAATGCAGAGATTCTTTTTCGTGCTTGCAAAATCAGTAGCCAAAAATCTGAGTAGAATAGAGAGCAGTAAAAAGAGAGATAGCCTAAAAAGTGGCTGAGAATAAAGTATATATAGGGTTCTGGGTGAATTAGGTCAGAATATGCAGTTTCCGGGGCAAAACAGGAAAATCAGAAATTTCCTTTTCCTTCTCGTCGACTTGCATTGATCGATGCACATATTGTATCGATCGATTTTGGACTTTCTGGGCATGTTCCATCAATCGATGCACTCCTTGCATCGATCGATTCTGGCTCTTCAGAGGGTGATGCATTGATCGGCTCCAATTGTGCATCAATCGACTTTGAACTTTCTGAGCATGCTGCATCGATCGATGCACTCCTTGCATCGATCTATTTTGGATCTTCTGATGATTGATCGATGCACTCCTTGCATCAATCGATTCTTGCTCTTTTTGCCCACGTAACTCCAATTTCTTCCTTATACGCCTTTTTACCTGAGATAACTAAATAAAGGACTAAAAGACTCTAGAAACAGACTTTGACTCGATAAAATACTCAAAAGAAACACCAAACAAGTGTGAGACAACAATAAAAACCCAAGCATAATAATTCCCCCCAGACTTAGTATTTTGCTTGTCCTCAAGCAAACATAAAACTAAGCAAGAAGAAAAAGTTTGAAAAATACGGAGACTCACATTTCCTTTAGAACTCGGCAATGACCATTACCTTAGTAATCCACGTATTGCCAAACTAGCTCTAGATCGAACCACCATGTACTTCTCTGCAAACATCGCAGCCTCCCAGATTCAACTCATTATTTCGTGGAATAATCAAGAACTATCATCGTTGGGTCTCATCAAAGATCATAGTGCCAAGAACCTTCTAGACTCTTTCCCCTTCGATGTCGTGACAAGACAACAACACAGCCTTTGGTACTTTTTCCCTCCCCCGGACTTATTCTTTTCTCATTTTCTTTTCGTAGGGTCAATGGCGGATGGAACTCGAGTATTGATAGTTTTTGCCATCGAATCCCCGGTTCATTTTAGTGCCACCCTTTATTTCTAAGGTGTAGGCGAATAGTGGTATCCCTGGAAATTTTCCTCAACCTCGCTTTCAAATTTAGTGTGATCATCTCTTTCGAAGTAAAATAATGGGATCGATGGAAATTTTCCTAGCCCTTTACCCGAAAGAAAATTATTTCATTTTTTTTTTGCTTTTTATTTTACATAAGGGAGAGGAGTACCATACTTTCACACGGGTCGTCTTGTTAGATAAGAATGAGGAGTCAAGCTTTGAAGACACCAATCACGATGATGAGGTAAAAGGAAGAGCTCAGAAACTAGCTCAAGCTTTTTGAATTTTTCTGGAAACATGGATGTCTCTGATTAACTGGTCAGCCTTTAGATTTTTTATTAGTCTGATCTAAAACTAGCCCTGCAAGAACGGTCACTTAGATGCAAAATCACATAAAAATTCAAAGGTCGTGATCATAATCTCCAACAAGTTTTGACTCAATGAAACAGAATAACTAAAAAGAAAACATCAAAATGACTCAAAAGAGAAAACAAAAGAAAGAAAATAATGTTAGTAATGATAAAGACCCTTCCCCATATTTACTTCACATCGTCTCGGTGTGAAAATAAATCAAGAATAAGGCAAAACAGACTCAACGAAAATAAAATAAAACAAAAAGAAGGAAAATAAAACTAATGATAGAGAATGTTACTGGTGAATCAGTGGTCCTCCGAACTACCGCTCGCATCATGTCCTAGCGTGCGCCTCCTCCTAGGAAGTGTCTCGTCGGGTGGATGTGAACCACTGGATCCACCAACATCAAACATGCGTCCAGCAACGTCAGGTTCGGTCCCAAAGTCGTGCATGCCATCAGCTGGTTCATCATCACGATCATCTGTAGTGGCATGTGCCCTGAAACAGGAAGGTACCCTAGGAGTCGGTATATTAGCAAGTACTCCCCAAATCTTCATCATCATGGTGTTGTTCTTCTGCAATCCCCCACTTACAAATTTCCACTTCTCTTAATCATCTGTCTCGAACGGGCAAGGCGTGAGACGGTACTCACTGCAATTTGTAGGAATAAGGTATTCGATCTGATCAGATGTGTCCACAGGGACGCCCTCAGGAAAGTCATCATGTATGTGAGAAGCAGATGCTCTGGGAGATGAGCTAGAAGCTCGAGCGGATGATCCTCTTCGTCTGCGCTGAGAAGTAGAAGTGCCAGGCACTAACTTGTGCTCTGGTGGCATCCAATCGATGTTCGCTTCATCATCCAGTGTGGTCAAGTCTTGATCCGGCAGCTGGAAATACAAGATCTCTCTGTCTGAGTTCTGAAACTGGTAGATGAGCGTCAGTTTGAGGATATGACAGTTATGGAAGTACTTCTCGTGCATGCAGGCTATTCCATCGCCGAAAGACTCTCGCTTTATCTTGAAGTGGTCGAAGATGGGTGTTTGGAGGCTTCCGACGTACTCTTTCTTGCCCATCCCGGTAAGGCCTCGGGTTTTCTTCCCTACCAAGACTTGAGCAAGAATGGCTCCAAGGTTGACACGGTGAGATCTAGGGAAGGGATGTCTGAGCTGATGACCTATATCGGGTGCAATCCTGTAGTAAGGCATGATGAGCTCATCAGTACGCATAGCTCCAACTTCGTCTCTAGCAAAGAGCATTTGGCTAAGCATCTTCGCAACCACCCTGAGTGCGGGGTTGCGAATGCTTGACTGCTTCGAGTAAATACCATCGTATTTCCCACTGGCTATTTTCTTCCAAAAACTCCTTGCATTGGAAAATTCAGGAAAAGAAATCTGCTCGTGGCTCGCCTCGGAACCATAGAGAATGCAGAGATCAGGGATCGAGATCTGGAGGAGGATGCCATAAGCGAAGAACACGAGTGTCCCTTCACTAGTGACAGTTTTCCTCGGGTTGTCATATCACAGCTCAACGGATGCCAAGAACTGGCGAGTGAGATCGGCAACGAAAAATTGGTCGAGAGTGGCCAACCGTCCCAAACCAACGCGTGCAATCAATGTCTCGATGTCCTGCTGGATACCTATTTTTACCAAGGTGTAGGAACTCGAAAAATTCGTGGGACACATCTCCACTGTCAGCAACCCATTGTAGAACACGCTCTCATAATTTCCCCATTTGTTGGACAGTGCTCGTTTTTTGTATACACGATCCGTCTGTATCTCCTTCTTGGACATCGTCGGAACCGGAAAAGCCAATCCAGCAGGTCGAGGCCAAGGCGTCTTATGTTCAACTTCAGGTGCTTTTCCCTTGCCCTTGTCTTTGTTATGCTGGCTAATCCTTGACATTTTCCTGTAAAACGAACAACAATATGTGGCAAAGTGAGTACCAAGTACAATTATTAGCACACATATATACCAAGATGTTGTTTTGCGATAGCAAACAGCCATACATCATAATCTATTGGCCTTAACATATCATCTCAACAACTCAATTCCACGACTCGCGACGCATATGAAATTTATGAACCAAGATAATCTAAGAACTTGTGAATTCATGGGGATCCAGGGTGTGCGCTTATGCAAAGTGACAAATGGCGGAGGATAAACAAAATCCGTCTACGACACACATCGAATTTCTGCAAGAATTAGGCTAAACCCGCAATTTTTCTAAGCACATAAATCCTATGTATTAAAATTTCTACAAAATCTCACAAAAATAGCAAATGGGTGGTCGAAATTCATGCCCTAACAACCTACAAGGTAAATAACACAGTGTATCCACTTGTGGATGCATGAATCAAAGTAACAAACCTTGGGTGATTTTCTCACCAAAATCACGACTGTAAAGGGGGATTTCGGAGTTCATACATTTACTAATCGATAAATCTGGGTTGGGGGTTTTGTAGAACACGAAAAATCGGTGCGGATAGACACCAAAATCGCTCATATCCGTTGAGAATCAAAGAAGTTATTGGACATTGAAGGTTTTGTTTTTGTGAGAAACAAGAGTATCATACGATTTTAGAGGAGAGGAGAGTGAAAATCGCGAGAAGGAAGAAGAAGATAAGTGGAAATAAACTGGATTAAACCGGAATTGAAAACCGAAATACTTACCTGGGTTGGCGATCGATTGATGCGGAGGATGCATCAATCGATTTCTGCTTCTCGGAGCCCTTGTCATCGATCGATGCACACCTTGCATCTATCGATTTTCGGACTTCGAACTCTTCTGCATCGATCGATGCACCTTCTGCATCGATCGATTGCAACCCTTTTTTTTTTTTTTTTGGTTTTAGGAACATCAATCTAAAAAGAACAAAATTTATTAAGTCAGTGTCCTAAAAATCTAAAACATATATATAACTTACTGTTAGAGGGGGATTTAGCACTCCCCCGGTTTAACCCGATTTGAGTTGAAATCAGCCCAACAATCGACTTCAAGGCCCATCAAGACCGATCTACGAAATAAAAGGAAGTTTCTTTTTATTTGATAAAAAGAAGATTTCTTTTTATTGGAAAAATGTAAATCCCGGGAAGAAAGGAGATTATCCTTATCGGCTTAAAGGAAAAAGGACAATTGCCAATACAAAGTCAAGAAGGAAAAGAAAAAGTTAAGGACTTCAAGACTTATAAATAGGGAAACCCTCTATTCATAAGAATCATCTAATCTGACAATCTCTGAATGGAGAACTTAGACAGAAACATCCTTTGTAACAAGAACTACGTTTTGGCTTGATCCCTTCAAAGGGTACGTAGGTAGCCTCCAACGGCACAGTTATGATTCTAATAAAAACAATTCTCCTAAACCCTAAACTGAATTCGCCGATCTACGATATGTGTGAATTATGGTTCCTTTAATTGGCACTAGAAGGAGGGGCCACGAAAAATTTGTGGTTTATGGAGAATTATTAAAAGGAATCTGAAACTCGAAGACGACATAAACGTATCATCATGTTTATTGAGATCGAATCATCGATCACTGACATGACCGGTTTAATAATTCTCCGATCTACCCAGCAACAGATCGTGTCAACAAAAAAAAANAAAAAAAAGATAGTCGTCATCCCCGTTCGTCCAAGATGCTATCTCCGCTCATACCGCGACCACACGGCTACATCGGAAATCCTCCGCTGATTCAGGCTTTCTGGAGCTCTGGGCCGCCGTCGCTCGAGCTCTCTGGAGCACCGCCGACCTGCAACAAAAACCGACGATGGAAGGGATCAGATTTCCTTTCTTCTATAGGGCTCAAAACATACTTGTGGCCAACCTGGTGTCATAAGAAATCACGCCCAGCTTCAGGCCCAAGTAATCTGAAAATTAAAAGCCCAATCCCCGACCTGCAATCTCCTTCTACCTCACGACCATCTCTCGACGATGAACACCGACGAGACCTGCATCTTCCGCTACAACCAGGGGCGGATCCAGAACTTAATTTAGCATGGGGCACATGAATAATTTTTTATAACTAATATTTAAACTAAATGTATTTTACATAGATTAATCTTAATTCCTTATGAAAAAAAAAAAAATTAGGGTGGGGCACATGCCACACCCCTTATGCTCTACATCCGCTACTGGCTACAACACCGCATCTCCGACCAGAGCCGTCTCCACCTTTGGCGCCGAAGCCCACACCTTCTCCTCTCTCTCCATTCTCCGACTTCGCAGCCCATGTTCGCTGCTCCACAACTTCTCCGTCACGAAGACCGTTCAATCGAGACTCAAATAACGAATTCGCCGACTCACCGTCATCAGCCTCGACAACCAATCATCTCGCGGATTTAATACGAGCTCGTCAAGCTCAGCCTTCGCCGCCGCCAAGCCACCTCCGTTAATCTCCGACGTCTCGGCAACAAGCTAAAGCCGATGTTCGAAAGGGGTCAGATTTCTTATTGGGCTTAAAGAAGCAATTGGCCCACCTGATATTATAAAGTAGAAGAAAAACGTGGAAGAAGGAAGCGAACCAATTGATTTAATCCAAAAACCAGACCGGTTCTAGTTCAAGATCTCAGATCGGTTACCGAACTAAACCAGATGTTTCGAAGCAAAATTGATACATCCACCGAAGCTCGGAGTAAAAAAAAACGTTCACCGAGCTCCCTAAAATTACGGTATCACCTATCAAAATATTTTAATTTATTATTCGAATATATTTTCTTTTCAAATTATATCACCGGATCTATCCCTTTAAACGCCAAACCACGGACAACAAAGAAAAAGAGAGACGTCTGCCTACCTCTCAATCAGACATATCGCGTACTTCACAGTTAGGCAGCCCGCGGTCAGAGTTCGTCGACCACGCAGTTAGGCAGCTCGCAGTCAGAGTTCGTCAACCTCGCGGTTAGGTAGCTCGCAATCGCAGCTATCGCAGTTCGCTGACCTCGCAGCTAACCGACATCGCAGTCACAGCTCATCGACCTCGCAGTTCGCCGATCTCGCGGTCGCAGCTCTCCGACCTCGCAGCTCGCCGACCTCACAGTATTGCAACTCGCAATCACAGCTTGCCGACCTCGCAATCTCGCACGAACTATCGAAACCGAACTTGAAAAAGCTGAGGCCGACCTCGCACTTAACTAACAAACACCGAGCTCAGCCTCAAGTTCAATCTCTCGTCTTTAGTAATTTTTGCAGGAACAAAGCCAAACACCGAGCTCTTTAGTAATTTTTGCACGAACTATTCGACCAGATGTTGATTTCAACTCCAATCGGGCTAAAGAATTCTCCAAAGAAATCCGCTGAACTCGAACACTCCTTCGCCGAACTGAGGGGGGGGGGCTAATTGTTAGAGGGGGATTTAGCACTCCCCCGGTTTAACCCGGTTTGAGTTGAAATCAGCCCAACAATCGACTTCAAGGTCCATCAAGACCGATCTACGAAAGAAAAGGAAGTTTCTTTTTATTTGAAAAAAAGAAGAATTTCTTTTATTGGAAAAAGGCAAATCGCGGGAAGAAAGGAGATTATCCTTATCGGCTTAAAGGAAAAAGGACAATTGCCAATACAAAGTCAAGAAGGAAAAGAAAGATCTAAGGACTTCAAGACTTATAAATAGTGAAACCCCTATTCATAAGAATCATCTAATTTGACAATCTCTGAATGGAGAACTTAGACAGAAACATCCTTTGTAACAAGAACTACGTTTTGGCTTGATCCCTTCAAAGGGTACGTAGGCAGCCTTCAACGGAACATTTATGATTCTAATAAAAATAATTCTCCTAAACCCTAAACTGAATTCGCCGATCTACGATATGTGCGAATTCTGGTTCCTTCAATTGGCGCTAGAAGGAGGGGCCAAAAAAAATTTGGGGTATGGAGAATTATTAAAAGGAATCTGAAACTCGAAGACGACATAAACGTATCATCATGTTTATTGAGATCGAATCATCGATCACCAACATGACCGGTTTAATAATTCTTCGATCTACCCAACAAAAAAAAAAAAAAGATAGTCGTCATCCCCGTTCGTCCAAGATGCTATCTCCGCTCATACCACGACCACACGACTACATCGTAAATCCTCCGCTGATTCAGGCTTTATGGAGCTCCGGCTTCGCCGCCGTCGCTCGAGCTCTCTGGAGCACCGCCGACCTGCAACAAAAACCGACGATGGAAGGGATCAGATTTCCTTTCTTCTATTGGGCTCAAAACATACTTGTGGCCCACCTGGTGTCATAAGAAATCACGCCCAGCTTCAGGCCCAAGTAATCTGAAAATTAAAAGCCCAATCCCCGACCTGCAATCTCCTTCTACCTCACGACCATCTCTCGACGATGAACACCGACGAGACCTGCA